>JARBWK010000004.1:89467763-89539688 GCA_030556195.1 Anolis apletophallus
TTTTCTAGCAGCTAATACTAGAAGCTAAGACAACAAATTACCCAGAACTTACCAGTGCTCCTTATTTTCTTATTAGCAAGTAGTCTGCTTTAAACTGATCCTCACAGAGACAGTTGGCTTGACTGATTTAAAAACAGGAGCTAGCTCTCTGCTTAAAAATGAAGTAGGCTAATTGCTCCCACCTGGCAGGAGAGGCTGCTGTGCAGGCCCGCCCTTTTCAAGGAATGTGCTTAAAGGCACGGGGATGGGAAAGAACCCTTAGCGCTGTTAAAAACTACCTTCTAGCAGCTAATACTAGAAGCTAAGACAACAAATTTACCCAGGAACTTACCAGTGCTCCTTATTTTCTTATTAGCAAGTAGTCTGGCTTTAAACTGCCCTCACACAGAGACAGTTGGCTGACTGATTAAAAAAACAGGAGCCAGGCTCTCTGCTTAAAAACAGGAAGTAGGCCAATTGCTCACCTGGCAGGAGGGCTGCTGTAGCAGGCCCCGCCTTTCAAGGAATGCCAAGGCACTTGAGGGGAAAAAGAACTCTTTAGCTGTTGCAAAAACTACCTCTAGCAGCTACCTAGAAGCTAAGACAAATTTACTCCAGGAACTTACCAGTGCTCCTTATTTTCTTATTAGCAAGTAGTTCGTTTTAAACTGCTCCTCACAGAGACAGTTGGCTGACTGATTTAAAAAACAGGAGCTAGGCTCTCTTGTTAGACCATCCTGCGACATTCCAGGACGTAACTTTGATTGAGTCTGCAGTGGGTCAAGTATTGGTTATATGGGGAAAATTAGATTGATTATGTCCAATAGATGTTCTGGTGTTGTCCATTCCATTGAGATGGTTCCCCGTTTTCCCCTATGTCCTGGTTATTAACAGTAATATTTGAAGTTGGGGGATTATTCAGGTCAGCACCATAGCCGGAGAAGGATTGGAGTGAGTTCAGTCTACTCATGATGAGCGACTTGTCGGAGAGTGGTAGTTTACTGAATGCATCAATAAGATTAGATTCCCTTCATATCATCCATTAGAATATTATTTGAGGTGTCATACGGGCTTGAGTGGGTTTCGGGATCAGCATGTGGTTCATCCAGATGAGTCAGATTCTCGTTCTAATCAAGCCTGTTGGCTCCTATCAGGAGCTGGTAGTGAAATATCTTTTATATGAGGTGGCCTGTTGGGAATTAGTGGGTATGGGGGCCAGATGGGAAAAGACTCTTGTTACCTCAATATTTATTTGGGAGAATCGGTTTTTTAATTTGTATAGCCTTGCTACTGTATTGGCATCTCTAAAGGTTATGAGTGCCCTGGTCGATCACGTAGTTATAGAACAGATATTGAATATTTTCTATGTCCTCTGTTTTAATGAAGGATATTCCTATGGTTGTAAGCTGTTGGATGAGATGGCATTTTCTGCTGAATTGGGAAATGGAGTAGGATGGTTTAGGAAAATTTACAAATGCCAGTGTGATCTTTTTAAGGACCAAAGATGGTATGTTAGGGTGTATTTGGGAGGCAAGTGAGGAATGGTTATCCATCTTTTTGTCTAGGTGGGGCATGTTGTTATTATTGCTGCCCTGTCATCCTTCTTTCCTCTGATGTTTGATTTCCCTCCATAGAGCTTACTAAGTTGGTGTTGTCTGGTTGAGGGTGGGTTGCTGATGAAATAGGTTCATTAGGTTTAATAAACAGCTTGCCTCCCTTTCCTTTGTTCTTGGTGGATCCCTATGGCCTTTCTTGTTAAGCCTGAGGTTGTAGGGGGTTTTGAAAGGTTGTCTAGGAGGCTAAACATTCTCTTGAAATTGATTTACAGCCTTCCTGTTTTGACTAGTTGTGTTTCCAACTTCCGGTTGGGGACATTTCTTGTCCTCCCTCTTCTTTTCTTGATCTTATTTTTGGAATTTTATTATTATGCTTCTTTTTAGACTTGTTGTCTAGTTGAGGAGTGTTTGGTTCGGTTAGAACCATCACCGGAAGAGCTCTGTCAGGACAGCTGGGCCTCTGTCTGAAGGCCTCATTAATTTTAAGGGGGTGCAGCTTGCAGGAGCACTTCTCTGATAGTCCAGCAAATTATGTCAATGTTTGCGTTGATGGTGCTTATTAGACATGTTGTTTTTTACATGTCAAATAGCATTGCGACTGTGGATTCTTGTCTGTTAGCTCTGTTGGTTCTTCATCGGTTAATCGAGGAGTGTGGGCTTCCCTCCAGATTTAAGGATTCTTCTTCCAAGCCAGTTAGAGCCTTTAGTTGTTGCTCGATTGTTTCCCTGCGTTATTGTATTCTTCTATGGTTCTTTTTTCATTTTCCAATAGATATTCCAGGGAAGGCATTTCCTCAAAAAAGGATAGAAGGTTATCCTTACTAGTTGAGGAGTCATTTGTTTTGTCTAAGTTTATATTGTTGTTTTCTAGGTTTAGTTCTGAGTTGTTTTCTGAGTTTAATTCTGGGTATTCATATTGAAAAGGCAGGTTTTCGTTTGTCTTGGGGCTCATATCCATGTCCATGTCGTTGGTTAGATTATGTTGTAGTGTAGGAAGGTAGGGGTTGAGATCAAGGGGTTTGCCTGGTTCTATAATATCAGTATACTTGTCTTCCAGGTTAAGTGGGTCGTCCCCATGTAAATCATTCGGATGTGTCATCATTTGGGTTTGAGGGGGCAAGCTGACTTATGGTTATGACCATAGCTGTCCTATGTCAAAAATGAGGCTCTGCTCCTCCTTTGGTAGGCCTCCTCTTCCTCCTCACAGACGTCGTCCTCCTGTACGAACACCACCTGGAGTCAGGGTCCCGCTTGGGAATATGGATTTCCTGGCACCCCCTCCTTCTTTTCCCCGAGGAAGCCGGGAGGAAGGAACAGCAACTGCCCAACAGCCTCGCTCCGGTGTCCGCCCCCTCAGCCATCCTCTTCCTCAGTGTCAGCTGGGCATTAGCTCCTCTTCCTCCACCTCCAACCACACCACCGTCCCCACTGCTGTTGAGTCCCCGGGCACCCTCAAAAGGTAGGCTGTGGGGCAAGGCACCGAAATGGCATGAGCGAGTCACAGATGTCTCCGATAGGTGTGGAGCCCATGTAGAGAGAGGAGAGTAACTAGCCTATCAAGGCCGGGGTGCATCTGCTTGTTTGTTAAATATTCTCAGTGGTTGGAGCTTTCTCTCTCTCTGTTGAGATTCTTTGCTCTCAGTTTGTTCTCAGTTTGTGGAGTTTAATTGCTTAGCTGTAGTCAAACTCCTTAGTAGTTGCTGCTTACAAAATAACAGAGATAAGTCAAGGCAACAAAGGGCAGGAGCAGGAGCAGGAGGCGGTGTAAGCAACACGCACAATGTAAGCAAGCAGCAAAGTTCCATAAAACACTGTAGCACAAGCTGCCCGAGCTGCCCGAGCTGAGATAAATTGAAGTTTTGATAGTTCAAGGCCAAATGAGGCAAAAATATTAAAGGGAGGAAGGATAAGATAAAGAAAAACAGTCACGATACCGGAGCTCAGCTAAACACCTCTTAACACGCCGACGCCATCAGCATTGCCTGGATGGGCATTCACACAGTTAAAGCTTGTGCGCTAGATGACTGTATCTCGAAAAAACCTGACTTTATCATGGTGGTCCACGCCTTAGTTACATCTAGTTACATAGTTACTATGTGGGGTTGCCTTTGAAGACGTCTCAGAAATTGCAACTAGTACAAAGATTGACAGCCAGGTTACTAACTGGAGCTAATTATAGGGAGCATTCTCCTGTCGAAACAGCTCTACTGACTGCTGATAAGTTTCTGGCCCCAATTCAAAGTACAGGTTATCACCTATAAAGCCCTACACAGTTTGGGTCCACTATCTTCATGACTGCATCTCCCCTTATGAACCAGTGTGGAATCTAAGATCTGCTAGGGAGGCCCTTAATAAAAAAATAATAAAACTTTATTTATATACTGCTCTATCTCCCCAGGGGGACTCAGGGAGGTTTCCAAATAAAACAACAATAGTACAAGACTGGGATATAAAAGTATCTATTTCATATTGATATAAACAGCATTGGGATATACAGATGTAACAATCAATATTCAGGACATGTCATGTACAAAACATCACAGGGAGACGCACTATTCACAGTATAACAATGGCTACAAATCATAATAGAAACGCAACTCCTCAAAAAGTAATAGTGTGACAGTCCACAGTATCAAAAGGGATACCCATATGCTGTGAAGTCCAAACAGCAGATGACAAAAGGACACAGGAGGTTGAATATGCTCCAAATTAGAAGTTCAAAAGTTGGCCGACGGGCTGGCGATGCCAAACTTTGCGGGGCCACTCCCCCGTTTTGCCCCCGGGCGGGGCTTTCTCAAGGGCATAAATGATATTTCCGTGGTCCAAATATCTAAAAGAAGGTATTGAATACATATCAAATAGTCTATAAACAAACCCAGAGTAAAATATAGATTAGAGGTAACATACCGATCAGCGAAGCGTTCAGGCTTAACCTTACCGCGGCGGTAAGGTGACCATAAAGGTAAGAAAGGAAGGATCAGGAGAGTGTTATAAAGTAATTCAGGTGGAACAATTAGGTAATTAGTGATTGAACACTGATTACCTCATTTAACCCATTTGGCATCGCCAGCCCGTCGGCCAACTTTTGAACTTATAATTTGGAGCATATTCAACCTCCTGTGTCCTTTTGTCATCTGCTGTTTGGACTTCACAGCATATGGGTATCCCTTTTGATACTGTGGACTGTCACACTATTACTTTTTGAGGAGTTGCGTTTCTATTATGATTTGTAGCCATTGTTATACTGTGAATAGTGCGTCTCCCTGTGATGTTTTGTACATGACATGTCCTGAATATTGATTGTTACATCTGTATATCCCAATGCTGTTTATATCAATATGAAATAGATACTTTTATATCCCAGTCTTGTACTATTGTTGTGTTCTCGTGAACCCAGTACTCAGTGATTTAGATTGTACACGAGTTTACTCGTTTAGTCTCCTTTAAATACTTTTCCATTATGGAAACTAATAGAATTCTATCGTTTCTACCTGAAGCTAGACAGGAGATCATATCAGATTGGACTTTGGATCCAGATGCAGAGGAAGATGAGACAGATAATGAGATTACACCTACCCTCAAGTTACTAGAGGAAAAAGAATTGAGATTAATCAGAGTAGAGCTGAATGCAGCATCGTTGTCTGATTATGTTCGTAAAGAGATAATCCCTAGAGGGATGAGAGTACAAATCCCCCAGGATGTGTACGTTAAAGATGAGGTCTTTACTAATAATTGGAGAGGTATAATTTATTTATTTATTTATTTATTATTTGCATTTGTATTCCGCCTCTTCCCGAGGGCTCGTGGCGGGTTACAAGACATACATAGTGATCGGCAGGCAACACTCATGCCGACTCACGAACAAAATAAAACAATGCTATAACCATAAAAATAACAAAAATGATACTAAAAACATCATTAAAACATTGTTAAAATTACACTAAGTGACAAAAACGGTAACACAGAGTCATAAATCGATTGAAAGCAAGAGGCGTTATATGTCAACCGAAGGCCTGCTTGAAAAGGAAGGTCTTACAGGCCCGGGGGCGAGCTCCCGTATGGCTCTAGCCTCCTCCGGCAGGGCATTCCAGGCCGTTGGAGCTGCTACTGAGAAGGAGCGCTGCCTAGTTGATGATAGGCAGCAGAGGCGGATCGGTGGAATCTCCAGCAGGTTTTGCTCTGCTGAGCGGAGTGATCTCGGGGATCGTATGGGGCAAGGCGGTCCAAGAGGTACGCAGGCCCTAGACCGTACAAGGCCTTAAAGGTCAACACCAGCACCTTGAAGGTGATTCGGTACTCAATTGGCAGCCAGTGCAGTTGCTGGAGGATGGGCGTAATGTGCTGCCTCACCGGCACTCCTGCCAGCAGGCGAGCAGCGGCATTCTGCACTAGCTTGAGTTTCCGAATCGTCGCCAAGGGAAGGCCAACGTAGAGGGCGTTACAGTAGTCTAGTCTCGAGATGACCGTCGCTGGGATCACCGTAGCCAGGTCATTCCTGGACAGGTAGGGGGCCAGTCGCCTAGCCTGACGTAGGTGGTAGAACGCCACCCTGCTGACCGCGGAGACCTGGGTCTCCATGGTCAGCAGGGAGTCGAACTGAACACCCAAGCTCTTAACAATTGACGACGTGCTTAATTGCTCGCCGTCCAGAGTAGGCAACCGGCACTCATCCCGGCCAGGCCGACCAGGCCATAGGATCTCCGTCTTCGACGGATTCACCTTCAGCCGGCTGGCCCGCAGCCAACCAGTCACGGCTTCGAGGCACAGATGGAAGCAATCGGGTCCGGTATCCGGCCTGCCGTCCATTCGCAGCAGAAGCTGGGTGTCATCAGCGTACTGATAACACTCCAGACCAAAGTCGCGGGCCAGCTGGGCCAGGGGCGCATATAAACGTTGAATAATAAGGGGAGAGAATGGCCCCTGGGGGACCCCACAATTAAGTGGGAGCCGCCTGGAGACCATCCGCCCCTCCACACGCTGTCCCGATCCCGGAGAAAGGAGGCCACCCATTTAAGGGCAGTCCCCTGACTCCGGAAGCGGATAGGCGGTGGGTCAACAATGCATGGTCTACTGTATCAAACGCTGCTGTCAGATCTAACAAGACAAGCAGTGCCGATCCACCCGGTCCAGCTGGCGGCGAAGTTGGTCTGTAATGGCGACAAGCACGGTCTCCGTCCCCGTGCCCAATACGGAAGCCGGACTGGAAGGGATCAAATCCAGCTGTGTCTTCTAAGAACTGCTGCAGCTGATCCGCTGCTGCCCTCTCAATCACCTTGCCCAGGAAGGGCAAGTTGGAAACAGGCCGGTTGGTGGAGGAGCCGAAGGGTCTAAATTCGGCTTCTTCAGCAGCGGTCTTACCATAGCCTCTTTTAATCCCCCTGGGAAGACTCCTTGCTCAAGGGAGCTATTTAAGATCGTGCCCAGGGGGCCGCGTAACCTCTCCTGGCAAGGTCTAATAAGCCAGGAGGGGCACGGGTCGAGGGAGCAAGTAGTTGGTCTAGCTGCAACAAGTAACTTATCGACAGCTGCTGCGCCCAGCAATTGGAAACGGGTGAAGGTGGACCCGCCGAGTGGCGGCGGAGTCTCGAGTTCGCTAACTGTAGCAAAAGTAGCGGGGATATCCCGGCGGAGCAACGAAATCTTGTCGGTGAAATTGAACGTTGCAGCTTAGATTTGATGACTTTGATAGTCCAAAGAGCTACGGTGGAGGCTAAGGAATTGAGGACTGAGATAGCCTCCTTTAGAACAGTGTTGGAAGTGGATACCAATGTGCCGGATTTAACCCGGATTAAACAAGCCTGTGATGAGTTATATCGTGACTTGAAGAAAAGGAAACTTAATAAATTTAAACGAGATGACAAGGATTTCAAAGAGGGAAATGTATATAGAGAACCTCAAAGACCCATATACTACACCAGACGTGTTACATTCTCCTGTGATTCACTAAATTCTAACTCCTCAGGTGAAAATCTTCCTCCCAACAGAGAGGAAATCCCCTCCACTTCTAATGCTGCAGCGGCTGCCGCCCCTCCCAAACAGAACCAGAAGGTAACCTCTCAATACTGGTTCAGGAAGAATAGACCCCATAACAAACAAAATCAGAATCAAAATTTTCGTGATGCCTTAAATATTAGGACTGACCTTGCCACTCTTTTTCGTTCGATACGCCTTAGAGAGCACTTTGCGGATTCGGAACCTAAGAATGTTTCTATGTTACCTGTATTTAAACCCAAGAGTACCTTTGTACCCCCTTTGGTATCCTCCTCTATCAGGACGTTTGAAAACACCATTATCAGGGAAGCCAACAAAATTGACCATACCCATGATCTACATAGATCAATTTGACTAAAGACGAATGGCTTACTGTTAAACAATTAGGTAACAACCCAGAAATCGTGATTAAGAAATCCGATAAAGGAGGTTCCATTGTGGTCTTAGACAAAGAAATATATGTAAATGAATGTAGACAACAACTGCAGAATGTGCGATTCTATAAAATGTTGAACTATGACCCCACCACTAAATTCTCTTCTGTCATTAGAGATACCATTGAAGAAGCTGTTGCCACTGGTGTTATTAATGAAAAAACGGGGGAATATCTTTTTGTTAAACATCCTAGAACGCCCGTTTTCTATGTCCTCCCAAAGGTACATAAATTAATTTTTCCTTCTCCAGGGAGACCCATTGTAAGCGGATGTGGTGGAATTTTGGAAACACTATCTAATTTTCTAGACTCTTATTTACAACCTATAGTACGTAAGACTAAGGCCTTTGTGAGAGACACCACTGATATAATTCAAAAATTGGAAAATCAACCCATTGCACCTAATCAGACTATTATAGTAGCAGATATTGTTTCACTATACACCTGCATACCACTGCCAGAATTAAGAGCTGTAAAATATGAATACCTGATGGCGAATGTACAGGACCTGGAGATGGTGGGTTTCCTGATACAGATCCTTGATATTATTTTGCTTTTGAAAAAGATATCTACTTGCAAATTTCCGGGGTCAGTATGGGCCAAGCGGCCTCGCCATCTTTAGCCATATTGTACATGTCACATTTGGAGGACACTTTTATCTTCCCTGCAATACACAATGTTTTTTCTAAAGCCATTTCTCACTATTATCGGTATATTGACGATGTCATATTCCTTATCAATGATTCCATCAATTTGAGTGACTTAAACAAATGGTACCAATATCCAATTCACAGTGAATGCGAGTCAAGAGAAAGTAAATTTCCTTGACCTAACCATTTTCCCAGATAAAGGCATCCTTAAAACCAGAAACTATAGAAAATTGGTGAAAAGAAACTCATACCTACATTTTAAGAGTTTCCACTCACACCCTTTGAAGTCTAATTTACCTTATACTCAATTTTCCAGACTGAAACGCAACTCCTCTTTTAATGTTTTGAGAGGGAAGCTAAGACTATGAAAAAGGAATTCCTACTAAGAGGTTATCCAGAACAGATAGTCTCCCAAGCACTTACTAGAGCTAGACACTCAGATAGAAACAGCTTACTCATTAGTAAACCTAAGGCCCAATCGGTTAATCTGGTGTGGCCGCTCACACTCACACCTCATTCGAACTCTCTTATCAAACTGATACGTACATATTGGCCGATTATCTCACACATCAAAGGGCTAGAGCATCCCCCTCTTGTCGCTTAGAAGCGTACACGTAATTTAGGTGACACCCTTACCCACTCGGATCATGCTCAGACACACATCATTAGCAACCTCAGCAAGGGCACTAAGGTCTGTGGCAGGTGCTCTATCTGCAAGAATGTTTGTACAGACACTACCATATGTTGCCCCTCCTCAGGGAAGAATTTTGAAGTACGCTGTTTTGCCACCTGCGCCAGTTCTTACGTCACGTATGCTATCAGTTGTTCCTGCCCGTCAGTTTATGTCGGGATGACCACGAGATCGTTACGCCAACGTTTTATTGAGCATAGAAGTAGGATTAACACAGGGAACACTGAGTTACCTCTATACACACATTGCCTTCAACACAGACATCACCCTGATTCATTACGCATTAGAGTACTTGATAAAATAGAACTGTATGCGCATACTGACCCCTTTAAGGCCCTTTGCAAACTTGAAAGACTCTGGATAATCCGTTTAAATTCAGAGATTCCAAATGGGTTAAATGAGGTAATCAGTGTTCAATCACTAATTACCTAATTGTTCCACCTGAATTACTTTATAACACTCTCCTGATCCTTCCTTTCTTACCTTTATGGTCACCTTACCGCCCCAGTAAGGTTAAGCCTGAACGCAGCTGATCGGTATGTTACCTCTAATCTATATTTTACTCTGGGTTTGTTTATAGACTATTTGATATGTATTCAATACCTTCTTTTAGATATTTGGACCACGGAAATATCATTTATGGCCTTGAGAAAGCCCCGCCCGGGGGCAAAACGGGGGAGTGGCCCCGCAAAATTTGGCATCGCCAGCCCGTCGGCCAACTTTTGAACTTCTAATTTGGAGCATATTCAACCTCCTGTGTCCTTTTGTCATCTGCTGTTTGGACTTCACAGCATAAGGGTATCCCTTTTGATACTGTGGACTGTCACACTATTACTTTTTGAGGTGTTGCGTTTCTATTATGATTTGTAGCCATTGTTATACTGTGAATAGTGCGTCTCCCTGTGATGTTTTGTACATGACATGTCCTGAATATTGATTGTTACATCTGTATATCCCAATGCTGTTTATATCAATATGAAATAGATACTTTTATATCCCAGTCTTGTACTATTGTTGTGTTCTCGTGAACCCAGTACTCAGTGATTTAGGTTTCCAAATAACAACATCAAAACATACAGAGTCATGACATGATCAAAAATAACGGTAACAACAACATAAGCATGGAATTACCCAACAACACATAAATTTTTAAAGAAAGAATCCTGCCTGCTCTTCATGTCTATTTGTTAAGGCATGGAAAAGCAATGGATCAGAACAATTAAAAGGCTGGGTCCCGCCTCCGTCTTTAGTGTGGTTGGTGGGGCAAGGAAGAGGGCTTTTTTGGTGGTTGTCCCCCAGCTCTGGAACACCCTCTATTGTGAACAAGTCGCTACACTGCAACACTTTAGGAAACGGTTAAAAACTTAGTTTTTGCCACAGGCATTTGATAATGTTTAGACAGTAACCAGAACTTAGCACTTTATATCCACATTCTGTGCATTCAGCTGGCCTACTAAATAGATTACATGGATCTTTTAACTGATTCTATTTTAATAAAGGCTGTTTTATATGCCTGGTTTATGTAATGTATTATTGCTTTCATGTTGATGTATTTTATTTTATGTATTATGTATTTATGGATGGCATTGTTGTGTGCTATTTTGTAAGCCACCCCAAGTCTCTATTGGAGATGGTGGTGGGATATAAATAAAATTTTATCATTATTATTACATAGCACATACACTGGGAAATGCAAAGAGATCTGAAGTATACCAAGTTAAAGTAGGGCAGTGACTTTTAAAAACAGTTCTTAATCACAACTTTTGCAATGATATTTGTGGTGTCACATTGCTATTTCACAGTCCTTACAAAATTGGAAAAGTTTGAATTGGCAATATGTTAAGGATATTTTCATCCATCACTACACCTCCCTGCTGTGCATACTATATTTTTTCCTATGTATTTCTTTCTGAATATAACATGTTTTGTTTAATGTGGAATACATGATTAGTTATTTTCTATTTGTTTTTCTCATGCTTTGGAATTGAGGCTTTAGGACATTTTTTCAATAAAATATTTAATGAATTTAAATATTCATCAAACAAATAATCAAGAAGCTTAAAAGCAGCTCATTGGAAACAGAACAGCACTGTATCAAGAGGGGAGAAAAAGTCTGAGTTATATTTTGTCTAATAACATAACCAATAGATTGTGGAATGTTTTTGGATGAGGTTCAAGGATAACTGGTGGATAGCACCTGGGACATGATATAAAACAATAGCATGCCTTTTCCACCATTCATAGTGGTGGAGTACATGTAGCAGTTTCTGTGCGTAGCATACTATTTCTCAATGAAATAAATTTTTCTGTACAGAAAGTGTTATTTATTGTGGAAATAAACTACAAACAAATTCTGCAAGAATAACACCAGAGGAATTTTACCATCCCAAGATTCTTATTGTTAAAGCTTGTTCATTCTAAAAATATGGAGTTTGGGGTGTTCTGTTTTTGCTATTTTTCAAATATTTTTTCTACTCTTAGAATGCACTATCATGTGTTTTGTTAAGTATTGACAACCCAATTGGTATTCTAAAGGTCTTCAACAATGACTATTAAGAATTAATATAACCTGAAAATATATCAGTCATCTCTTGTCAAGATGTACTTCTACAGTACTTAGGTATTGTCTGGCTGCTTCTTGTGTCTCACTCTGCTGAAAATCATGGGCTGCTTCATGCAATACATTTATAATACTAAGATTCCATTTTAACTGCTACGGTTTCATTCTGGGATTTTGAGTTTAGGGAAGGGCATTTAGAATTCTCAGCTAAAGAACTAGTGCTTTTACAAACTACAAAGTTCAGAATTCTGTGAGGTACAGCAGGTAAAACAGAAAATGATACTGTGCTTGTGTTGTATAATGTGTAGCGATATGGCCTCTATCTTTATTGTGACATCAGATATAAAATCAGAATTGGCGTGAAATCTATCCCATGCCAATGACAGTGACCAGGAAATTTCAGCACCTAAGGTACAGTTTTTCATAATCTAAAAAACGGGTGGTAATGTCTTGTGCCAAAGAATAAAGAAAAGACTGAGTCCGTATATGATTTCACAAACTGTATTCATTTCAGAAGTGTGATGCTAAATTTCTTCAAAGTATCCCAGCAATATGGGCTATGCAATACAAATTATAATCCAAGAAACATAGGAATTTCTGTATTGAAAGGTCCCCAATTCCTAGGGTAAATACCCCAAAACATATAATAATCCTTTAAGAAAAGGTTGTGTGCATAAACACTTCAAAGCGGTCGACGGATATAAAAATTAAACATGCGCTATCCGTTTCAGTATCAGCTTCATCTGGACCGTGGACCAATTAAACAATATTCACATTCATATGCATAGGGTCTGATCATCCAAATTTCATATAATCATATGTGTGGACACAGCCACTATATTCGAGTAGGTCAGCGGATAGAAAATGGAAAAAAGTGAATTTTGTGTGCTCATTAAGCATTATTTTTTGCAGAATAAACCATCACTCAAACCACAGGCATCTCACATGGCACAGTGGTTTCAATTTTAAATGATCACTTGAGTATGAAAAAAACTTTCCGCAATATGGGTGCCGCATTTGCTCACAATCAACGACAAACGCAATCGTGTGACAATTTTGCAGGAGTGTTTAGCATTGTTCAACCGCAATATGGATGAGTTTTTGCGCTGTTTCATAACCGTGGATGAAACATAGATCCACCACAACACACCAGAGACCAAACAGCAGTCAAAACAGTGGGCTTCTCGGGGTGAATTGGCTCCAAAGAAGGCCAAGGTGGATCTGTCGGTCAATAAAGTCATGGCAACCATTTTTTGGGATGCACGTGGTACAATCTACATTGACTACCTTCAAAAGGGTAAAACAATCAATGGCGAATATTATGCCAACTTATTGAGTCGATTTAATGAGGATTTGAAAAAAACCCAACCGCATTTGGCTAAGAAAAAAGTTATTTTGCACCAGGACAAAGCAAGGGTGCACACATGTGCAGTTTCCATGGCAACAATGCATGAATTGGGATATGAATTGCTCCCTCATCCACACTATTCTCCGGATTTAGCCCCGAGTGACTATTTCTTGTTTCCAAACCTGAAGAAATGGCTTGGAGGAAAGAGATTTGACTCCAACAATGAAATCATCTCACAAACAAATACCTATTTTGATGATCTCGGCAAACTTTATTTTTTGGAAGGAATAAAAAAATGGGAGAAACATTGGACAAAGTGTATAGAGCTCAAAGGAGACTACGTTGAAAAATAAAACGATTTTTAATCCAAAAAACCTGTGTTTTATTCAAAAAGTTACAGACTTATTGACCCGCCCTCATATCAAGGCAGTTTAAGTGCTAAAAATTTCAGTACTTGCGGTGTGTATGAATGCTGAAGAGTTTGTTTTATATCTTGATCTGAATATTTATTTCATTCTCTGCACTCCCACCCTGGTTGAGCCATGTGTGTAATCTGGACATCCATTAATCATAAAGATGACTATTAAGATCTATGTAGTATGATAATAGCTTACATTACAATCTGAAATTGTCTTTTCATAACAGCTATCTACATCCCTACCAACAAGTCATTGACCAGTTGCTTTTGACCTCATTTTTGTTGCTTTTTACTATTGCTTCTCATCCATCATGAAGACTTTCATCACTCTTCCATATACAGGTTGTTTCAAAAAGATGAACCCAATTTGAAATCACTATATCTCTGCAATGATGAATCGCCCACTTGAACAGGTGAGGTTTTAAAAATGGATAAATCTTTTTTGAAACACCTTGTATTTTTGTATTCTTCCCTAATAATATCCCTGCCAACATTTCTTTTAGTTTACTGATTCAAATGTTTTTCAATTATCTTTAAATTCTTCAGTGATGTTTTTATATCATCATCGCAGCCAAACACCCCTCCCCGAGACCAATCTACAATGGCCGCGCTGAGTGGAGGCGGAAACGCTGAGCTCCGCTGGGGCCGCTCCAACTTTTCCCAGACAGCGGGCTCACCCATTAAGCTAACCCCCCCCAGATGAGGGGGCTGGCTGGTGGGGACTTGGGGACACCCCGGTTGCTGTTAAGAACACTGAGGCAACCCCCATTGCTCCTGGAGGTCTTGCAAGCGGAGGCTGAGGCGGCCCTTGAGGCCCGGGATCCATCCTCGCCACCCGGCACTGTGGAGGTGAGCTCCGGGAGGACCTTTGGAGTCGCAGAGGCACTGTGGCGATCCCCCATCCCCTGGCCCATCCTCGAGGGTCCAGAGGTGCCGGGGTTCCCCTTCCTCCTTAGCCCCAACCCAGACACCCCTCACGCCAAACGCCCAGGCATCCCATGTCTGCTCCTTAGCCTCGGCCGGTTGGTCGACCAGTTGGCCGCTGGGCTGGAGGAGGCGAGGAAGCTGTGCCTGGCGCTGACGCCCTCACCCTGTGTGGACAACTGCGAGGACAACCGCTGCTGCCCGTACCCGCTCCGGGCGCTCGGAGTGACCCTCCGGGGGAACGAAGAGACACCGGCTGAGGGACCGCCAAGTTCACCTCACCTGGACCCGGGCCGCCTGAGTCAGGAAGGAGAAGGGAAAGGAGGATGAGACGAGCTGGACAGCTGCGGCTGCAGCTGGTGCCCGGAGCGGGTCCCCCCTGAGCCCGCTGGGCTCTCTGGACCAATAGGAGGAGCAGCACACCGAGGCCCAAGGGACCCCCCCGCGGCCCAGCGCCGCCACTCCCGGGCGGCAACGAGCGGGCCGCGGAAGTGGATCTTCCCTCCGAGACAAGGTTTCTGGCTGTGAGCGAGGCCATGGCGAGAGCTGCGATGGCACCATGGTGGAGCCCCTGGCGGGCGTTGGGCCCCCTGAAATTGAGGCAGGGGGTGTTGGAGGATAGCTCCAAGATGGCGCTGAGCTGACTCGGCGTCCTTGGCTCCGCCCCCCAGGCCCTCTCCTGGGGCCTCGGCCACACCCCCCGCTGGCCTGGACAATGCTCTTAGCAGCCTGCCACAGGCAGACGTCTTACCAGAGCCGCTGAGCGTCTCCCAGGTGCTCTCTAGGGTCCCTGGGGAGCGCCCTCGCCATCGGGCTGTCCAGCTAGCCCAGACTCCCTTTGCTTCAACTAGCCCCCAACGCCCTGCCTTGCCCAGGAATGGCCGGAGGAGGAAGAACAGGCCGGGCCAGATGAGGCGCAAACGTCAGGCGAGGAACGTTCAGCCGAAAGGCCAGATCCATCAAAGACTGCCTCCCTCACAAATAGCCCACTTTGGGGCACCCGCCAATGCCAGCAGCCCGGGACCCGAGGCTGCTTTCACCTCCAGAAGGTTTGATTCCAGCCCTGTCCCCCACTGCCCTGGCCTCCCCCCTCCATCACTGGACCTTCTGGGCACCCATAGATTGCCACCTGGTGACCCTGGTCAATCCCTGTGCAGAAGAGGGAAGTCTGGCAAGCACCAGAGAAGATCCTTCCGACCACGGATCTTCTGGGGGCGGGTTTTCATCGGAAGGAGAGTTCTTTGGGTCCGACCCCCAGACTGGCCTCCGTTGGCGGCGTTGGGAGCTCCCAAGAGGGGCAAAGTGGTCAGCCGAACAGACAGTTGGACAGGCCGCCCTCAAAGACTAACCGGGGGCAGGAACTGTCTGCTGGCAAACGGGGCCTGACTCTCCCCCCCTTGGACCTTCAAACACATGGGGGGACGGGGACTGATGGGCTGCCAGTAGAACCAGCAAGAACCGGCCAGGGCCCTCCACCGGCTTCCCCTTTTTACGGGGTGTGCCGGAAGCTAAATCCTCTGCCAACTCCTGTCATCTAAGTCCGCTAGGTATTCCGGTGATCTCAGGGCGGGGTGAGTACGGTAGGCGCAGGCCAAATGCGAGATTAACTGCGAGATCCAGGCTGAGTCACAGACGGACTCGGCCTGGCTCTGACCTGCGTCCTATCCCCAGGCACGCTGTTGATAGCCTTCCACCTGGTGCTGGTTAACGCTCGCTCCATCCGGAATAAGACCGCCACAATCAGGGAGTTCTGTGAAGATCTTAAAGCAGACCTATTTTGCATAACTGAGACCTGGCTCCAGGAGAGCGATTCCATCTGCCTCCAGGAAGTGGTCCCCCCTGGTTACGTTGCCATGCACCAGAACAGGAATGAGGGACGGGGGGTGGGGGTGGGGGGTGGAAATACTCTCCCGTGATGGATTACACCTTAGAGCAATCCCGGCGCTCGCCACCTCGGGGCTCGAAAGTGTCGGCCTGGTGTGGGAGTCCCAGGAGAGCCTGGCGATTCTGCTGGTGTACCATGCGCCTAGCGCACCGGCAGAGAGCCTGGCGCGGCTGCTGGAGACTGTGTCGGAGTGGGCATTGAGGTTTCCCAGGCTTATTGTCCTGGGTGACTTCAATGTCCACGCCGACGCAGCCCCCATTCCATCTGCAGCCGCGGACCTAATTTCGACCATGGCGACATTAGGCCTCTCCCTCTGTAGCTCGGGGCCCACACACTTGGCCGGGCACACCCTCGATCTGGTGTTCAGCGCGGGGGTTCAAGTGGACCTAGCCTCCGTAATAGAGGTTCCATGGTCGGACCACTGTGCTCTAAGGATCCGGGTTGAGCAACCGCCTCCCCCATGCAAGGGCGCCGAACAGATTTTGGTTCGCCCAAAGAGACTTATGGAACCTGAAAGGTTCCTGAATGCTCTGAGGGATCTGGAGTCTATCAGCGTCTTGGTCGATGAGCAGGTTCAGGTCTGGAACACCTCATTGGCTAGAGCTCTCGACGAGATTGCCCCTAGGTGTCCTCTCTGCCCTCGCAACCACCGATCCCCCTGGTATACAGGGGACCTCAGGTTGATGAAGCAAGAGAGGAGACGGCTAGAGCGCGAGTGGAGGAAACTCCGCGACGGAGCCTCAGTATCAGCTTATAAGCTAGTTAAAGAGGCTTATGAGCGTGCTGTCAAGGCGGCCAAAAATGGGTACTTCTCCGCCTTGATAGCGTCTGCTAGCTCACGCCCGGCTCAACTGTTTAAGGTAATTCGGTCTTTGACGACGGTTCCTACCATCCCAAAAAATAGCGATCAGGCCCTCACTGCTGGTGCTTTACAGAGCTTTTTCACGGACAAGATACTGAGCCTCCGCCGAGACCTTCCAGCCACGATTGAGACAGTAAGAGAGCTCGAGACTCCGTGGCCCTCCGCCGGGCCCACCCTCGACCGGTTTCGGCCACTGGACGCAGATGCTGTTGATAGGATAGTGGCTGCAGCCAGGCCCACCACCGGCTCCCTCGACCCGTGCCCCTCCTGGCTTGTTAGATCTTGCCTGGAGGGGTTACGTGGGCCTCTGTTGAACATCATAAACAGCTCCCTTGAGCAAGGAGTCTTTCCAGAGTGCTTAAAAGAGGCGGTGGTAGCTCCATTACTGAAGAAACCATCATTAGACCCCGCGGTTCCCTCCAACTACTGACCAGTGTCGAATCTTTCGTACCTGGGCAAGGTAGTTGAGAGGGCAGTAATGGAGCAGCTGCAGTCCTTCCTAGATGATGCAACATGGCTAGACCCCTTCCAGTCCGGCTTCCGTTCGGGGCATGGGACGGAGACGGTTCTGGTCTCCATCACAGACCAACTCCGCTGCCAGCTCGAACAAGGCGGGTCTGCGCTGCTCGTGTTATTGGACCTCACGGCAGCGTTTGACACGGTCGACCACAATCTATTGATCCACCGCCTGGCCATGGCTGGAGTGAGGGGGACAGTCCTTAAATGGCTGACCTCCTTCCTCCACCAGCGGTCTCAGCATGTGAGGAGGGACGAGGTGGTCTCTGAGGGCTCCCCATTAGTTTGTGGAGTTCCGCAGGGGGCCATCCTATCCCCTCTGTTATTTAACATCTACATGCAGCCGCTTGCACAGCTGGTGCGGAGTTATGGGCTGGAGTGTCACCAATACGCGGATGATACCCAGCTCATTCTGAGGATGGAGGGCAGGCCGGGATCCGTCCCGATAATTTCCAACATTGCCTCGAAGCCGTCACTGGATGGCTGCGAGCCAGTAGGTTGAGGGTGAATCCAGCGAAGACGGAGATCTTGTGGCTGGGCCGCCCGGGTGGGGTGGATGTCCAGCTTCCGACCCTGGACGGTGAGTCGTTATGCCCATTGTCTTCCGTGAAGAGCCTGGGAGTCCACCTGGACTCCCAGCTGACCATGGAGGCCCAGGTCTCTGCGGTCAGCAAGGTGGCCTTTTTCCATCTCCGACAGGCAAGGGGGCTGGCCCCCTACCTCTCCCGGAACGACCTGGCCACGGTGATCCAAGCCACGGTCATCTCAAGACTAGATTACTGCAACGCGCTCTACGTTGGCCTTCCTCTGTCGGCGACCTGGAAGCTCAGGCTGGTGCAGAACACTGCCGCCCGGCTCCTGTCTGGCACCCCAGCAGGCTGCCATATAACACCTGTCTTGCAGGATCTGCACTGGCTGCCAATTGAGCACCGGATCGCCTTCAAAGTGCTGGTTCTTACCTTTAAGGCCTTGCACGGTCTGGGGCCAGCGTATCTGAGGGACCGTCTCACTCCATATTGCCTTTTGAGATCACTACGGTCCGAGGATGACAACTTTTTGGAGGTGCCTTCGGCGAGGCTGGCACGGTTGACCTCTACCCTTCGGAGGGCGTTCTCTGTCATAGCCCCCATGCTGTGGAACGCCCTGTTTTAAATTTGTTTTTGTTGTTTTATTATTCTGTATTTTATTGTGCCTTCGGCTCTTGTAAGCCGCCGCGAGCCTCCGGGAGTCGGCGGCATAGAAACCCGAATAAATAAATAAATAAAATACAATGCCAGTAATGCCTCTAATGCCCCAGGGGGGGAACAAGTTAACCCCCAGCATTAATCTGCCTGTTGGTTTGGCACCGGAAGCCCCTCGGGTTTCCTTCCCACACCTGCACCTTTTACTCAACGACCCTGGGGGTCAGAGTGCCCCAAGGACTAAACGAATAAAGAAAAACACTAGGACTAGAGGGCACTCCCTGAAGCTCCAAGGTAGGAAAATTAGGACTAATAAAGGGAAATATTTCTTCACCCAGAGGGTCATTGGGTTATGGAACTCACTTCCAGAAGAGGTTGTGACAGCTGTCAGCCTGAACAACTTCAAGGCAGGATTAGACAGATTCATGGATACCAAGTGTATCGGTAGTTACTGAAAAGGACATTCAAGTGCCACCTCGGAGTTGGTTGAGGTAGGCAGGATTTCCCTGGGTACTGGTTGTGGGGGGTCGAGAGCAGGTCAGGGTTTTGCCCTCCCTTCTGCTCGAGATCCCCGTGTACAACTGGTGGGCCACTGTGTGATACAGAATGCTGGACTAGATGGGCTGAGGTCCGATTCAGCATGGCTCTTCTTATGTTCTTATGTCTGTCTGCGACTGGAATCCCCTCGGGCCTCCTCCTCCTGCTTCTCCTTCCCACGCTTTCTGCACCTTCAATATCTCCGCCGACCTTGCTGTAAGGGTTACTGGCGCCGGCGGACCAATCGTAGCCAAACACCCCTCCCCGTGAACAATCTCCACCAAGAATGCCCCATGGGGAACAAGTTAACCCCAGGATCAACCAGCCTGTTGGCCTGCCATTGAAAGCTCCGGCGGAACTCCAAGGACTCCTCGAACTCAAGAAACTCTACTGTCATGGTTCCAAGGATTCCTGTAAGAGCAATCACAGCAAAACGCTCCTCCCCGAGAGGCTTGTGTTGCTGCAGAGCAGAACTACTAGAAATGGGTTACCAACAGCACTTTGTGAAGGAAGCAGTGGAGATCCTGAAGAAGATTGAGCATCACTGAAACCAGAACCCACTACCACTCTGGCAGCCAAGTAGAACTGGAAAGTTTATATAAAGAAGGGCTTCCCTAAGTAAGAGAAGGTCTCATTCATTTCCCTTCCTTCAACATAGCTTTATAATGGCATGCATCCTGCCGTGATAACCATACAGTTCTTAGCTTTTAACCACTCAGTTCTAGACATAGGAATACTATAGCTCAGACAGGTACTGTCAAAGCCCAAGTGGGAAGTCTTTGTTCCATCGTAAGCTGCACCTTTCAAAGCCTTGCTTGGAGTGCTTCTGCCGCCTTAATAGCGCAGGCCAGCATACATTCCTCAGGTATCAGCCTGCTGCTTTCAGCAAAGGAACGTGAACAACGAACGCCTTAAAACCGTCTCCACCTCAATGACAAAATTATCTTCAACTACTTATTGAACATAAATATCTGCCAGTGCCCACATAAAGAGGAAAGAGAAAGAACATCTAAATGCACTATGACGGTTTCCCTTTAAAGGAGGAACCTTCCATTCAGTCCCTGCCCTTCCTTGTCTGGTAGCAGGGCTTTCAAGCTTAGGGGGGGAAACTGAACCCCAAGGATAACTTCACCTGTTGGCCTGCCATTTGAAGGCCCAGAGGAACTCCCACACCTTCTCTGCCTTTTAAATCTCTGCTGCCCTTGCTTCACGGGCTACTGGCGGACGAATGGCAGCCAAACACTCCTCCCCATGAACAATCTCCACCAAGAATCCCAAAAATGCCCCAGGGGGGAACAAGTTAACCCCCAGCATTAATCAGCCTGTTGCCTTGGCATCGGAAGCCCCTCGGGCTTCCTTCCCACACCTGCACCTTTAACTAAAAGACCCTGGGGGGCAGAGTGCACCCAGGACAGACCGTGTGCCTGCGATTGGAAGCCCTACGGGCACCCTTGGGCCTCCACTTCCACCTTCTCACACCTACACCTTTAACTTAAAGACCCTGGGGGTCAGAGTGCACCCAGGACAGACCGTGTGCCTGCGATTGGAAGCCCTACGGGCACCCTTGGGCCTCCACTTCCACCTTCTCACACCTACACCTTTAACTTAAAGACCCTGGGGGTCAGAGTGCACCCAGGACAGACCGTGTGCCTGCGATTGGAAGCCCTACGGGCACCCTTGGGCCTCCACTTCCACCTTCTCACACATGCACCTTTAACTTGAAGACCCTGGGGTCAGAGTGCCCCCAGGACAGATCGTGTGCCTGCGATAGGAAGCCCTACGGGCCCCTTGGGCCTCCACTTCCACCTTCCCACACCTGCACCTTTAACTTAAAGACCCTGGGGGTCAGAGTGCACCCAGGACAGACCGTGTGCCTGCGATAGGAAGCCCTACGGGCTCTGAAGATGACAATTGCAAAGTTATGTCTTCAAACGTGACATTGTCTTCAATGACAACAATTGGAGTTACATTGTTTTCCCCTCCCCTCGAGCTTTCAGAATGTACTCGCTTTCTGGAAGTGCTACATTGCGTACTTCTTGCCCTCAGCTCATCTAGCCTACGCATTACGGGCACAGGGCTCTTATGTCCATCTCCGCTTAGAGCAAATCTTTTCATCGTTTCAGTAATACGGTATGGAGATTACAAAATGCAAATTAAATAATCAAATGATGGCCTCTGTGAGTGTGGGTGGGTACTAGGCTAGGCAGACAACGGAGAACTAGATTGCAAAAGGAAGGGAACACACGCTTCTGGCCCCTGAACACGGCAGGGCACGGGCACCTCTGCCCAGCAGCACACACTCTAGACTTGAGCCTCTTGGTCTGGTGTGACCAGGAAGCCCCTGGAGGTAGAACTGTATGTATGTGAAGGGAACACACGCTTCTGGCCCCTGAACACGGCAGGGCACGGGCACCTCTGCCCAGCAGCACAGACTCTAGACTTGAGCCTCTTGGTCTGGCGTGACCAGGAAGCCCCTGGAGGTAGAACTGTATGTATGTGAAGGGAACACACGCTTCTGGCCCCTGAACACGGCAGGGCACGGGCACCTCTGCCCAGCAGCACACACTCTAGACTTGAGCCTCTTGGTCTGGCGTGACCAGGAAGCCCCTGGAGGTAGAACTGTATGTATGTGAAGGGAACACACGCTTCTGGCCCCTGAACACGGCAGGGCACGGGCACCTTTGCCCAGCAGCACAGACTCTAGACTTGAGCCTCTTGGTCTGGCGTGACCAGGAAGCCCCTGGAGGTAGAACTGTATGTATGTGAAGGGAACACACGCTTCTGGCCCCTGAACACGGCAGGGCACGGGCACCTCTGCCCAGCAGCACACACTCTAGACTTGAGCCTCTTGGTCTGGCGTGACCAGGAAGCCCCTGGAGGTAGAACTGTATGTATGTGAAGGGAACACACGCTTCTGGCCCCTGAACACGGCAGGGCACGGGCACCTCTGCCCAGCAGCACACACTCTAGACTTGAGCCTCTTGGTCTGGCATGACCAGGAAGCCACTGGAGGTAGAACTGTATGTATGTGAAGGGAACACACGCTTCTGGCCCCTGAACACGGCAGGGCACGGGCACCTCTGCCCAGCAGCAGACACTCTAGACTTGAGCCTCTTGGTCTGGCGTGACCAGGAAGCCCCTGGAGGTAGAACTGTATGTATGTGAAGGGAACACACGCTTCTGGCCCCTGAACACGGCAGGGCACGGGCACCTCTGCCCAGCAGCAGACACTCTAGACTTGAGCCTCTTGGTCTGGCGTGACCAGGAAGCCCCTGGAGGTAGAACTGTATGTATGTGAAGGGAACACACACTTCTGGCCCCTGAACACGGCAGGGCACGGGCACCTCTGCCCAGCAGCACACACTCTAGACTTGAGCCTCTTGGTCTGGCGTGACCAGGAAGCCCCTGGAGGTAGAACTGTATGTGTGTGAAGGGAACACACGCTTCTGGCACCTGAACACGGCAGGGCACGGGCACCTCTGCCCAGCAGCAGACACTCTAGACTTGAGCCTCTTGGTCTGGCGTGACCAGGAAGCCACTGGAGGTAGAACTGTATGTATGTGAAGGCTGGCTAAGGTAACAAGGAAATGTCTTGCTTATGGCCAAGAGTAACCAATAGAAAAAAACCAAAGCACAGGCAGGCAGGAAAACAGCCTTTGCCAGTAAAAATTGGTGAATGAATATTATTAAAGCATTGGATGAGTACTGGATATTACTGATAATAAATGTAACAAGGAAATCTCTTGCTTATGGCCAAGAGTAACCAATAGAAAAAAACCAAAGCACAGGCAGGCAGGAAAACAGCCTTTGCCAGTAAAAATTGGTGAATGAATATTATTAAAGCATTGGATGAGTACTGGATATTACTGATAATAAATGTAACAAGGAAATCTCTTGCTTATGGCCAAGAGTAACCACCAGTAGAAAAAAGCAACAGCACAGGCAGGCAGGAAAACAGCCTTTGCCAGTAAAATTTGCTGAATGAATATTAATAAAGCTTTGGATGGATGAATAAGAAAGGAGGCGAGTTGCTTTTCTCCTTCCTCCTCCTCCTCTATTTTCTCCCAGGGCCAGGCCTGCTAACAGGCGGCAGGCAGGCTCTGGCAAGAACTTTCTCCGCTCCTTTCTTCCCTGCTGCAAAAACGAAACCAGAGTGAGCTCTGCCTCGTGGTGCGTGGGTATTTAAAGGATCTTGACCCTGCCCTCCAAGTGTTTCTTTGCCTCTGATTGGCTAAAGGAAAGGTGGTGTGATGGTGGTGTGATGGTACCACCTGGTCTCCTTTAGAAAACACGCTTACTAAGGGCAAAGAAGCCATACGACGCACTTACGACACTTACGTACCAGATACAAAAATGGCGTCGCAAAGTGTCGTAAAAGAAAGTCAACTTCCGGGATCGCGGTAGCGATCCGTATAAACTAGAAAGTCCCATTACATACGAATCACTTACGATTTCTTTTAATTTTCATAACTTTTTTTCTCATGCCTACTTTTTAGACCTACAACGTCTGAAAGTTTCAGCTGGCCGGTGAGGTGAATTGCGGAAAAGGGGGGGGGGGGACCCAGAAGGCTCCCGTCATGAGGATGGAACAACAGCACTCCCTGGTGATGCAAAGACGCATAACAACAACAATGACGTAATTGGAGCAGTGACCTCCTGGATGACCCTGTATGACGCACACCTGCATGTCCCGTTACCCTGTGACGCAGCCAAGAAAGAACCCTTCTATAAACTGCACTGTACTGTCTATGTGTAACCTGTACTGTCTATGTAAAACTGTACGTCTCCGACAGGGATTGTCTGTCGTATATGTATTGTAATCCGCGCTGAGTCCCCTTCAGGGTGAGAAGAGCGGAATAGAAATAAACAGTATTATTATTATTATTATATTTATTTCATTCAGTTCCATTTTTTAAAATTTATTTTATAATTAATAATGCAACTAGTAATTGTAAGTAAATTGGAGCCCGGGGAGGGGCGAGAGCTGGTGGGGGGGTGGGGCCAGAACCTGGGGAGGTGGAGCTGGGGAGGGGCAGAGCTGGGGGAGGGGCAGAGCCGCGGAGGCAGACCCTAAGGCCCCCCAGGTGATCAGTGACCGAATTCAGGCCCCCGGTCCGGTAGAAGTTGGACAGCCCTGATCTATGTGACTGTAGCAGAATAGTGAGTTGGCATGAGAAAGTCTGAATTATTTATTTATTTAATTATTTATTTATCTATGCCTACTAATAATACTTTAAAATGTAATAAAAATTAAAACAATGTCTTTTAAATGCTT
Source organism: Anolis apletophallus (assembly GCA_030556195.1). NCBI lineage: Eukaryota > Metazoa > Chordata > Lepidosauria > Squamata > Anolidae > Anolis > Anolis apletophallus. Next base: position 89,492,570 of record JARBWK010000004.1, read on the forward strand.
GTGGCAAACTGATAGCAATAAAAAGCTCCATGGCAGGTCTAGGTTTTCCCATAGGTTCCGGGGCATTTCTGCGTATCTTCATATAGGCTCCAAAACATAGTTTGATTCAAAAATGTAGACAAATCTTATAATCCACCTAATGTCATTGAAGGTCTTAACTGGTCCTAGTCTTGACTTCAAAGGACTTATAGACTTCCTACTACCATGGGAGCAGATGTGTTCACTGGCCCATCTAGGGATGGCTGTGGCCATGGACTACAGCCAAATGTAACTTTTGATTAATTACATTTTCAATTATACGTTTCATATTGTTTACCATGTCACAGAAAAAAATGAAATGCTCCCCAGACTTCCAAAGTTATTATTTCATTTAGATATAGCTGCAATTACTGGGCTGTAGTGGAGATGTTTATATTCAGGAAGTATGAACTAAAATTGTACTGTGTTTATAGATGATAATCACACTTTCATAACACAATTATTAAAATGTTTCGGGCCATCCTATAAATTCAAACTTCTATCAGAAGTTTGAAACTCTTATAAGAACTGAAGTGTGCATGCAAAAACTTCACTGTAGCTACTGTATGAATTTCAATCAAAATTCCTTTCCATTTGTAACTACATTGCCTAAGATTTCATCAAATGAAAGGTTACCCAGGAACAAAAGAATTCCAATTCAGCGCATAGTAAAAGGAATGAATATAGTTTCTTCATGAGCTAATAATAGGAAAACATTAACTCCCTCGAACAGCTTGGGGAGCTTTCAATGTAGACCTTATTGTATGATATCAAGTTAGTAAAAATGCATGTGGATTATGTACTTTGAAAAGGCAAGGGAACTGAGCCATTTCTTGCTTGAATAGAGTTGCTAACATTTCAAGTGTCCTTACACAAGGTAGTGAAACAATCCTTTCTTTTCATCTCAAGAACTATGGCTCAACTTGGAGAATGTTGTTCACATGAACAACCCTTTCTCAGATATCCAATTCTATTATGATGCACAATTATGGAACGGAAAGGAGGCACCCACCTTTGACTGGTGAATGGTATACATGCTGTTAACCATGGCTGTGCAGTTATACATGCTGATTATGATTCACCAGCAGCCTTATGTGTAGTCATGGAACCATTTAAAAATATTGATCTTTGGGGTAGAAGACAGGTTAGGATTTCAAGTTATCTTTAAGGAAAAACCTTTCATCTGAGAACTAAAATACGGAATGCCAGGCTTCTTGAAACAGAAGTTTACTTAGACAAAAAAACTTTGTACAAAGGGTTTTTCCAGATGGAAAGGTCCTCATGTGAGCACTTAGAAGCTACTATGGACCTGTTCTGTGTTTTTCTCCTTAATAGATTTTCCACTGTAAGAAAAAAACCCACCAGAGTAAACACCAGTAAAAGAAAAAACAAGGGTTACAAGCAGACACATGATACTTTTGAATCACAGTTCTCATAGGGTTGGACAATTCTGGAAGTTGTGATCAAGAAAAGTAACGTCAGGCATGACATGAGCAAGTCTTTAGACCTCATCACATTGATGAGCCCCAGCAGGGCAATTCACCAGCCTCTGTGGTAAATCAACAGGGCAGTGGGCAATCCCAGTGCCCTGCATCCTGCCTCACCCACAATGATGCTTCCCCATTACACATGCGGAAGCATTGCCATGGGGCTCCCCCCCCGGTGGCTTCTTGGTTCCCAATGGAACACAAGAAGCCTCCCATGTTCTGGGTGAAGTGTTGTAGGACCCTTGCACCACAGTTGGCCGATGGAGCCCTAATGGAAGTGAGTATGTGTCATGTGATAGGCAGCGTGAGACTCTGTTGATCAGCTTTTTTTCGTGTCAGGAGTGACTTGAGAAATTGCAAGGTACCTCTGCAAGGACGTTGCCCAGGGGATGCCCGGATGTTTTGATGTTTTACCGTCCTTATGGGAGGCTTCTCTCATGTCCCTGCATGGAGAGCTAGAGCTGACAGAGGGAGCTCATCCGCGCTTTCCCTGGATTCGAACCTACAACCTGTTGGTCTTCAGTCCTGCCTGCTGGCACAAGGGTTCAGCTGCTGTGCTGCATGCATCCTATGATGCAGTCCCCCGTGTGAGGAAGTCATCCATCTTTACTTATTATGTTGACATGAAGACAGAGACATCTCAAGAGGAATTATTTTGCTTCTTCAGGAGTTTACATTTACAATTCTTTGCATTATCCCATCTAGCCACATGACCAAGAGGGGAGTGGCTTCTGTCTACACTGAGATCCCTCCAAATAAACTGAACAATAATGGGGCGGTGGAGGGTTGCCTTTGATACAAAATGTAGTTCTCAAACACCATCACTTTGCTTTTCTTTTGAATTATTTTAAACATCCTCTGTCTGATATATTGCTCTTTTGTGGATTTTGTTTTATTTTCCTATATGAACAACACAGCTACCCTTGAATGTGCCACCATGTTGAAAAAAATTGCATCAAACATTATATTTTTCCTATGTGATCTTCCATTAGTCTTGCTTAAGTGCATTTTAAAAAGTTCATCATAGATTGTGCCCAAAGCAGCTGTAGTAAAATTGATTTTTAAAAACAATATATATATAGTATTGTGGTTGGGATGACAAAATTTTCCTATGTCACTAGATTTGAAAAGTAGACTCTGGCACCAATTTTTCTGCCTAATTTTCTTATTCAGAATGAGTTTTCTCTTCCTTTTGTAGTGTAAGTTTAGATGACCAACTTATTTTACTCACTTTGCCATGCAAAAGCTAACTGGTTAATACTAAGCAACTATTTGAGCCACTTGGTACTTCCTTTTATTCTGTAACCTTGCAAGAAGATTGTTAGGAGGGCTGACAGTGAAATTGCATTTTGCTGGCAGGCACTCTCAAAGCAAGGGGCAAACATATGCAGTTTTGGGATGGCTGCCAGTTTAACGTGGCATGATCCAAATAAAGGTGTTTGCCATGGTGCACCAATCAGCAAGTGACAAGTGTCTAAACAGACCAAGTAAGAACTTGATGCAGCCTCTCTTAGCAATGAATCCTATTATGATTATGTGAGTCTTACTTTAAAGAATATCGAAAAAGTAATAAATTGATAGATTATTCTGGTGTTTTTTTTTTCACTCCTCTGGTGTATTAGAGCCTATGAACTCCATGGGGATAGATACGTTATCTAGCCTTTCATGTAGTAGGGAAGCAGTCCTCAGTTTTTAAGTCCTACCATGCTTTACCATTATTAAGACTTATGGATCAAGGAATTCACCAATAATTGGAAGGTTACAATTTCGGCAGTTCTGATATAGAGCTAGGAACAACTGTCCAGTGATCTTCAGAAATGTTCTTAGGAGTCTCAGGTGGAGATAATAGTGAAGTTGATTGGACTTATCATCAGAAATTAATCTCAAGTATTCTTAGGCTCTATCTCATCTGTTCCCCCTACCTGTCCCACTAAACCTATCCTATATTATAGCACTCAAGCATATTCTCATTTTTTTTTGAAGTTTGGTAACAGTGAAGCTAGTCACAAAGAAGTTAAAAGGGAAGTGTCAGGTGAATATTTTCCAACATTACACAAATATAGAGAAACCTATTTTTCGAAGACACCCTGCAGTCAGTTGGACAGCAGCAGACGGTAAATGTCTTTGGCTAGACTGTGAACAGGCTTGCCATCATTCTGACGGAACCAAATATTTCCTAAGCTAATCAAACCTTAATTTAATTTTAAGCTGCAACCAATTTAGGGTTTATTTAGCAAGCAATTGTGCCAAAAGTTTAAACTGGGTAGCTTATCATTTTGGATATAACTACAGTCTAATTCTTTTTCTTAAAGCAAGCTATTTGCTGCATTTATTAGCCAATAATAAACATCCTCTTACAATTACATTGGCCAAATCAAACTGATTTTCAAACTTAACCTGTTAGCATGTTATTTTGTTTAGAAAATATAAGTTATTGGGTGTTGTTCTGAGTTTTAAATTGTTTTATATGCTATTGGTTTTACTTTTTGTGTTGTGTACTGTGTGTTCATTTTATGCACTGTTTTAGGCACTTTACGTCATATGTAAGCCATCCCAAGTCCTTTCAGGGAGATGGAGGTGAGGTACTAAAATCAAGTTGTTGTTATTATTATTATTCTGACACAAAAACAGAGTATGTCACAGCAAATGAGATATACAGACTTTAGCACTATATGCTAATTTTTTGAGAAGGACCTGTATATCCTGGATTCCATAATTCTTATTCTTCTTACTATTATTATTACTTCTGGAAAATATCATCCTTACACATGACTTAGCTCTACTGGATGAATGCCTTAAGAACATAAGAACATAAGAAGAGCCATGCTGAATCGGACCTCAGCCCATCTAGTCCAGCATTCTGTATCACAAAGTGGCCCACCAGTTGTACACGGGGATCTCGAGCAGAAGGGAGGGCACTAGCCTTAGTGCTAGTGGATGAATAATCAAACACGTAATTATCTGAAAATGCCGTGTCAAAATTAAAGGGATGCTCTTTCTACTAAAGCTGCCAACAATTATTTCAGTTTCATTTGGGTGCAAACAAAACAAATATGCTTGGAAAATTTATTGTATGTCTATTTCAGACTTTGATTTCAGGAACACAAATGCTTTCTCCATTTTTTTAAACCCAATACTTATATCATACTTATATCAAAATAAGGGTTCCAAACACCACATTAATTTTAATTCAAATAATTGGAAGAGAGAGAAGGTGCTTCTATACAAATGATATAATGCAGTCTGGAAGCGAATGAAAAGAAGCAAGAGTTCCCATGGGAATTATGTGGCTTTATCTTGGGGAGAATAGTTTGCTACCTGTATGTCCTTGCCCAAGGGTTTTTATTGTCTGACTAGCCATGTTTCTGTATTTTTAAAAGGGCTTCAGCACTAGCAATGTCCTGATAACTGCTTCACATATTCCAGTCCCAGTTTTGAGCTGTGCATGGGATATGCTATGGTTGTTTGTTGTTTATTCATTCAGTCACTTCCAACTCTTTGTGACCTCATGGACCAGCCCACGCCAGAGCTCCCTGTTGGTCATCATCACCTCCAGCTCCTTCAGAGTCAAGCCAGTTACTTCAAGGATACCATCCTAGACAAGATCGCTATGCCAAGCAGAACCGCCACTCTGAAGTCCTAGGCACTGCTAACATCACAGACGAGAAGGACAGTGTGGGACAAAAAAAAAGAGACCTGATGATTCCACCTCAATGAGTGTACTTATTGACTTCCTTCCTGAAGATCTGGCATGGGATATATCATGGGACTTCCCAAAGGACTCACCTATTTCTGAGGAGAACTTGGAGCTGGGTGGCCCTGTGAAGGGCTGGGCTGTGAGCCCAGAGATTGGACTTGCTAAGATGGATCCAGCCATGATGGCCCAGAACTCTTCCTTTCAGGGCTGTATTCTGGGTGCAGGCTGTCCATTGGGAAATGGACAGGCCGGCTCATGCCCCTGGTCAGCCCGAAGAGGTCCGAGTCCCATCACCCCTGTTGCCATCCAGAAAGAAGACGTGAAGGACGTCTTGCAGCCTCCAAATGGTCTGTGGTTATCTCAGCGATCTTGGTAAGAGCCCCCTCCTCATCTTTGCCTCTACTATTCTTCCCTCCAATGAGCAGTCGGGCTTTCCCCCCTGAAATATGGACTGGTTGGATCTTCTCGCAGTCCAAGTCACTCTCAGAACTTTCCTCCAACACCACAGCTCAAAAGCATCTATCTTCCTTCACTCAGCTTTCCCTTTGGTTCAGCTCTCACATCCGTAGGTTACTACGGGGAATACCATTGCTTTTACTATGCAGATCTTTGTTGCCAGTGTGATGTCTCTACTCACTATTTTATTGAGATTGGACATTGCTCTCCTCTCAAGAAGTAAGTCTTCTGATTTCCTGGCTGCAGTCTGCCTCTGCAGTAATCTTTGCACCTAGAAATACAAAATCTGTCACTGCCTCCACGTTTTCTCCCTCTATTTGCCAGTTATCAATCAGTCTGGTTGCCATAATTTTGTGTTTTTTAAATGTTTAACTGCAACCCAGTTTTTGCACTTTCTTCTTTCACCTTGATTAGACGGCGCCTCAGCTCCTCCTCACTTTCAGTCATCAAAGTGGATTCATCTGCATATCTGACGTTTTTAATGTTTCTTCCAGCAATTTAAACCCCAGCCTTGTATTCATCAAGCCCCGCACATCACATGATGTGCTCTGCATACAAGTTGAATAGGTTGGGTGAGAGTATACAACCCTGCAGTACGCCTTTCTCAATCTTGAACCAGTCTGTTGTTCCATGGTCAGTTCTTACTGTTGCTACTTGGTCATCGTACAGATTCCTCAGGAGAGAGACAAGGTGATTTGGTATGCCCATACCATCAAGAACTTGCAGCAGTTTATTATGATCCACACAGTCAAAGGCTTTAGAATAGTCAATAAAGCAGAAATAGATGTTTTTCTGAAACTCCCTGCCTTTCTCCATTATCCAGCGGATATTGGCAATTTGGTCTCCTGTTCCTCTGTCTTTTCTAAACCCAGCTTGTACATCTGGCAACTCTCTCTGTGTGTATTGCTGGAGTCTTCCTTGCAGGATCTTGAGCATTACCTTACTAGCATGAGAAATAAGAGTCACTGTACGAAAGCATTCTTTAACATTTCCCTTTTTTGGTATGGGGATATACTGTAAGTTGATTTTTTTTTAGTCTGATGGCCATTCTTATGTTTTCCATATTTGCTGGCATATGGCATGCATCACCTTGACAGCATCATCTTTCAAGATTTTGAACAGTTCAGCTGGGATCCTGTCATCTCCTGCTGTTTTGTTGTTAGCAATGTTTCTTAAGGCTATTCAACCTCACTCCTCAGGATGTCTGGTTCTAATTCACTCACCAGACTGCCAAAACTATCCTCGATATTATTATCCTTCCTATACAGTTCTGTATAGTCTCACCACCTTCTCTTGATCTCTTCAGCTTACTGTTCATTTGATGGTTTATGTACTGTTTTTAATTAATGGTTTATATATTTTATGTATTTTAATGGCTTTTGTACTTAACAGTTACTGTATTTAATTGTTTACGTGTGATGGCATCTAATTGCTACCAATGTAAGCCATCCTGAGTCCCCCTTTGGGGGGTAGAGAAGAGGCGGGATATAAATAACATAAACAAATAAATAAATAAATTCTGTTAGGTCCCTGCCATCTTTGTTTTTTAGCATGCCAAATTTTGCCTGAAATTTACCTCCAATGTTTCTAATTTTCTGGAAGAGTCCTTCCTATTCTGTTTTCTTCTTCCACTTCCATGTATTGCTTGTTTAAAAATAGTTCCTTATCTTTTCTGGCTAACCTCTGGAATTGTGCATTTAACAGGGCATATCTCCCCTTACCACTGTTTCCTTTTGCTTTCTTCCTTTCTTGGGCTACTTCCAGTGTCTCAGCAGACAACCATCTTGCCTTCTTCTTTTTTTTAAGGATGTACTTTGTTGCTGCCTCTTGAGCAATGTCGCCGACATCTGTTACATCGAGTCCCTTAAATCTGTTCTTCACTTCCACTGCATATTCGCTAGGAATGTTAGTGAGATCATATCTAACTGGTCCGTGTGTTTTCTCTGATCTCTGTAGTCTTCTTCTAAATTGAGCAATAAGAAGTTTGTGATCTGAATTACAGTCAGCCCCAGGCCTTGTTTTCACCGACTGGATGGATTTCAGCCACCTTTGGCTACAAAGGATATAGTCAATCTAATTTCGGTGTTGTCCATCTGGTGAAGTCCATGTATAGAGCCATCTTTTAAGTTGTTGGAAGAGAGTGTTCATTATACACAGTGAGTTTTCCTGGCAAAATTCTATCAGCCTGCAACTCGCTTCATTTTGTTGTCCCAGATCATGCTTGCCTGTGATTCCCAGTTGCCATTTGACTTCCCACTTTAGCATTCCAGTCTTATGTAATGAAAATAATGTCTCTTTTTGGTGTATTAACAAGTAGGTGCTGCAGATCCTTATAGAACTTATCTACTTTTGCTTCTTCAGTAGCTATGGTTGGGGGCATATATTTGGATCACTGTAATGTTAAAAGGCTTGCCTTGAACTTGAATTGAGATATTTCTGTCATTTTTTGGATTGTATCCAAGCACTTTCTTATGGAAAGATGGAAAACCTTCCATTGTTTACTGCCACCATTTTTTTAAAGCAGTGGCAGGGTTTCTGTGACAGTTCTGCCCTGGAGCCACTTTGGAAGTACTTTTAATGTTTGTGATGGGAGCCAGTGAGCTTCGTGGCAAAAGTAAAAAAGAGTCTGCCACCACTGCCAAATTTTGGCCCATGTGAAGAGGTTTCTAGACTGTTCAGGACAAAAAACTAAGACCAGACACTTGTCTGCACTGCAGAATATATCATTCTCAACTATTTTGATGTTGCCTTTTTATATAAGGCACACCATTTTATTATGCTATTGCACCCATAGATTTTAGAACCAAATATCAGTGGATACCAAGGGTCCACTGCACTGATTTATTTCAGTATTCCTGTATTTTTTCCTGTGATCAAATAAAGTGGTCTGATTTTATGCGGTGGCCCTTTGTACGTGGCCATATAATCCAGTATCTGATCTCAGATTATCTGCTTTGAACTGGATTATATAGCAATGTAGTCTCATATAATCCAGTTCAAATCAAATAACCTGGCTCAGATACTGCATTATATGGCAATGTAGTTCCAGCCTAAAAGCCCCTTTAGTAAAAACAACAGTCAACCACAAGGACTAGTGAATGCAAAACACGTGGCAACAGTTTTAAATGGCTTCTCATAGCAGCCAATCAACCAATCATGCAAAGATAGGTGTTGGGCATTTTTCCTTATTGCTCTAGAATTAAAATGCTTAGGCAAACCCTTGTAGCCTAAGGATGATGGTCCTCCAAGTGTAGTATCTTGACAGTGGACCCATAGATCCAAATAGAAATGATTGTTTCATGCACACAGGGAGACAATCACAGAGGCACTAGTGAATTTTAGAAGGGACTCAGAGACGCACTTGCGTGCATATCTAGTAAGTGAACTTGAATAGCAAGAATTTCATTATCTGTAACATGCCTGGTATGTAGTTTTTCCCCCCAAAGGCATGCTTCTGGGATCTTACACAAAGAAGGGTGCCATGCCCTGATAATTTTCAAACATCTATTTGGAGTGGCTTTGTGAATGAATTGTTCAGTGCATTTTTAAGAATCTGTTCTCTTTGCAACATTTTTTTAAACCAATTTAGTTTTTAGGATTCACAGAGAGTGAAGAAGACACTTAAGCATGTGGCAGATTTAACTATTCTTGGCAATGAAAAAGATTATTTTTGTTTAGAAATAAAAATAGATGTTTCCTCTTGGATTAGTAAAATGATGCTTATTCTTTGTTTGAAACATGCTAAGGCACACAGATCATCTCAATTCAGCACTCTCATTTTAGGACCACCCAACTTGTTTACATAAGTTAAATTCTTCTATGGTTTAAATAGTCCCAAAATATCTCTATTGACTACAGGGTGTCCCAAAACTGTAACACCCCTAAGAGTGAATAATGCTGGGAGAGTGTAATTACACCCCACCCCCGCAATGTGCCTACACACCCTTAACAGGATTACAGATGAAAATAGTAGAGAAGAGTTGTGCAGTTATGTGAGAAAATTTAAGTGAGGCTTACAACTCTGCATTTGACATGTGATGTGTGCATTGAAGTGCAGGCAGAACAATGTGAACATCTAATATAAAACTCAAATTTTGGATAGAATTTGTAATTTTAACTAAATCATTATTGCATTATTGATTCTTCAGTGTAAATACATTGACTTAATTTTCACTATCGCTACTATTAGCTGTGAAATAATGTATAATTTATTTTGGAGAGGGGGCACCCTAAATTATCCAGTCTCAGGTTTTTGTTTTTTAAAAATAAACTGGACTTTCACCTTGATCAGATAAATGGTCAAAAATGCAATGTCTTTACCTATGGCATTGGAAGCAATTTTTTGCTTTGAGTCATTTATTACAATGATGCATTAGCCAATCTTTCTTTTTTTAATTGAATATTAGGAAAAATCCTTGAACAAGTATGTATGTGTGTATTCAAGCTGCCTATTGACTTAAGAGTCCAATGGTGGTGCAGCAGGTTAAACTGGTGAAGTGCTGAACTTGCTGACTGGAAAGTTGGTGGTTCGAATCCAGGGAGCAGGGTGAGCTCCTGCTGTTAGGTCCAGCTTCTGCCAACCTAGCAGTTCGAAAACATGCAAATGTGAATACATCAATTGGTACCGCTCCTGTTGGAAGGTAACAGTGCTCCATACAGTCATGCCAGCCACATGACCTTGGAGGTGTCTATGGACAATGCTGACTCTTCAGCCTAGAAAAAATGGAGATGAGCACCACCCCCCAAAGTCGGACATGACTAGACTTAATGTCAGGGGAAACCTTTATCTTTTACCTATTGACATAGTGCTTACTTACTTACTTACTTACTTGACACCATGGGTGTCATATGGTTTTCGTAAGCAAGGAATACACAGAGGTAGTTTGCCATTTCTTTCCTTTGGAATAATAATTAAATATTCAGCAATGTTTCCCTTCAGAAAACTAATCATTTAAATACATGCAGAAAAATTACAAAGTCACCCCGATGCATCCTTTCTTATATGAGAGTAAATTAATGCATTCAAATTAAGATAGAGAGTTGTATTGTGGAAATGGGACCAATTTTAACCCAATGCCCATTCACGGGATACATTTTGATGCCTGGTCAAAGGTATGACTGAGTTGCTGGAAGCTTACTCACAATCAGAACATCCTGGAGTTTTATCGGATTTCTGTTATCACTGTTATTTTTTGTGGGCTGTGGTATGTACAATTTTAGAAATTGCTACACTTTGGTCCCATGTTAATGTGTTTTTGCCACTCTTGGAAGGAAGGTTTGGTTTCTTTTTTACAAAACAAAACAAAACAGGCCCTTGAGCTTTAGTGAGTGGAATCAGAGTTGGCTTGGGGTCTACAAAAAGAGATAAAAAGGCTACATGATTTCCCCAAACAATTTCCCCAAACTTGCATTAACTGTCCTTTTCCTGTAGCGGTAACAAACAAACATGGGACAGATAAGTTGTATGGTTATGTTTGACGAAATGTCATGACTTCTTGCCATTATTTGAGTAGTTTAGTGAAATAAACAAACTAAAGTATACCTACATATGGTTGTCTGGTAGAAGTTGGCAAAAGACCTCAAATATTATAGGTGGAATAAACACTGATTTGTAGTTACCATAAGTACCAAAATGAGTTGGCAAAGATACTTGTCCAATAAAATTAAAAGGTACTGTTATAGTTCAAGTTTAAACATAGCAATCTTTTAAAGTTTATTCAGCTTCAAAATAGCTACATGCAAAGAATGCCCAATGTTGTTTTATACACAACATCTAGACAAACTGCACAAATCCTTCCCATTTTTGACACTAATAGTATAATACGGTATAATATATTCTAAGCTGTAGTTTGCCCAGCCCTGTATTTTATCTGCATTTGCCTGGGACACATAGCCATATTTCATCCCCTTTTTCTACACATTTTTTTCACACATTTTGTGAATAAGCCTCCAGAATAAAAACTATAGGGAGGTAGTACAGAGGGAAAGAGTGTTTGCTCTTGATCATTGGATTTGATTTCACAGAAGGTAAATTCTATCAATCATCTTGTCCTTTGCTGTCAAGAAAACAGCTTCTAGTTTAATTCTATAAAGCAGGTAATAATAACATGGGCAAAGAGTCAAAGCAGATCAATTAAATTAACAGCCAAAAAGAAGAAATATATCCATTGTGGATTTCACATTTTAAAATCCTTGGAAGTCGAATTGCATGTGCACTATTCTTGGCGATATATATAGAAGAAAAGAAAAATCTAGATGGGGTGGAATGAAAAGCTCATTTCAGCCATTTATTATTCTGTGCCAATTCATGCCAGTTTCACAAACACAGTGCCTACAATCAACCAAAAATAGTTGTTGTGCTACATCCATTAATTTCAATAGGACTTGGATTGATTATTCTTAAAATGACATTTAAATGAATTAGGGCAGCAATTCTTTGAGGTCCAAATTGTATAAACCGACATATTTCTTTTTTTCTTTTTTCTTTTTTAAATATATTTATTAGGGTTTTTCATAAACAGTAAAAGTGGGAGAACAATTTCAGGTAAAGGACAGTTGGAAAGATAGAGAGAGGAGGGGCTGGGGGGGGTGGAGGCGGTGGGCAAAAGAGAGGGGTGGGGGTGGGAGGGGGGGAGGGTTAACCGGGAACGAGGGGTGGGAGTTGGTGGGGGGAAAGAGGGGGGAGGGGGGTTAGGCTGCAGTGAAGCAAACAGGGCGGAGGGGGTCTCGGGGAGTGACAGTGTCTTTCCCCGTGTTGAGAGGCCTCTGAGCCTCTGGTGAAGGGGGAGGGGAGTCCTTCCGTTCTGTGCACTATTGAGCTACAAACCCGTGGTTGTCCCTTCTGTTCTCGATAGGAGGGGAGCAGGGGGTGGTTGGGATTCAAGTTATTCAGGGTGAGCCCCGCGACTTTAAGTAGGCTTTCACCGGGGACTAGTCGGTTTTCTTCAGCGGGTAGCCTCCTGTTTCGGATAGGTAGAAGGAAAGTTTATCCATATCCATGGCGTCTCGTAGTTTGTCCAGCCATTCCTCCAGCTCGGGGTCTCCTCGCTCTTCCACTTCCTCGCAGACTATTCTCGCCGTTGTTGAGAGGCACGCAAATAGTCTTTCCGCATTCTCATCCGGCAGATCTTCTTCGGACGTAATTCCAAGGAGATAGGCTTCAGGTTTAAGCTCCATAGAGACCTAGGATCTTTTGCGTGGCGAGGTGGGTCTTCTTCCAGAATTGCGCAGCGTGTTGGCAAGGCCACCACATATGGTAAAAAGTGCCCGTCTGGGAGGCGCATTTCCAGCACTTGTTTTGCGTCCCTTTGGACATTAGGCTCAGCTTATGTGGGGTCATGTACCACCGATTGAACATTTTGTGCCAATTCTCAGTTAGCTCCATCGCGTAGGTAAACTTCATTTTTTTCCTCCACACTTTCTCCCACTCGTGCAACGTGATTGGTCTGCCGATGTTCTTGGCCCACTTCACCATGCAGTCTTTCACCACCTCAGTTCCGTGGCCCACTCCAGTAGCTTGGAGTATAGTTTGGAGATTCGCTTCTGGTGCTTCTTGAGGAGGGGGCCGCAAAAGCTCTCTTTCTCCTCGAAACCCAGGAGGTCGTCCTCTTTGAAGCGCTTCTCGACCTGGTGTAGTTGGAGCCAGGTCACGTTCTTGAAGTTCATCTGAATCTGTTCTAGTGTCTTTAGGCGCCTCTTTCCTCCCACTTTGTTGGTTAAGTCCCCGTACGTGGGCCACCTGCTCCAGCCCAACAGGTCTTTCTGGTGTGCTTCCAGAGGGGAGAGCCAGAGGGGTGTAAGACAGTAGAATCGGCTCTTGTATTTCCGCCAGATTCTTATTATTGCTGCTCTTAATGTGTGGCTTCTGAAGCATCTCCCCTCCTCTTTTCGATCGGACCAGACAAAGTTGTGCCACCCAAGCTGCAGATCAAATCCCTCGAGGGCCAGCAACCCGTCCTTTTTCAGGTCCAGCCAGTCCACCAGAAGAACTAGCCCGCACGCCTCGAAGTAGGTCTTGAGATCTGGCAGCCCCAGTCCTCCTCTCCCTTTTTCGTCTATCAGCGTCGAGTACCTGATCCTGGCTTTCCTGCCTGCCCAGACAAATTTCAGAATGTCCTTCTTCCAGCTCTCAAATATTCGGGTCCGATCTGATGACCGGAATATTCTGGAACAGGTATAGCAACCTTGGGAGCACGTTCATTATGATGGCTGCTATCCTTCCCATGAGAGAAAGCCCTGCCTGTTTCCAATTGTCCAGATCCTTCTGCACCCCTGACCACAGCGCATCATAGTTATTCTTGACCAGGTGGGAGTTCTGGGCTGTCAGATACACACCTAGATACTTGATCCCTTTCGCCGTTTGAATGCCCGTCAACTTTTCCAGTGGTCTTGGCGTTTTTTGGCCATGTTCTTCATTAAAATCTTTGTTTTGGACCTGTTTATCCGAAGCCCTGCGACCCTCCCGAATTGCTCGATGTCTGCGAGCCACATGTGCATATTAGCTACTGGTTCCTCAACAAAGCAAATGAGGTCGTCGGCGAAGGCCCTGACCCTGAAGGAGTGCTTCCTTACCTGCGGGCTTTTTAGTTGTTGGTTGGCCCGAAGCTTTCGTAGGAGTATCTCTATTGCCAGCACAAAGATCAGGGGAGACAGGGGGCATCCTTGCCGTGTGCCTTTCCGAATGTGGAATCTCTCCGTGGGCTGGCCGTTAATCCAGATGCTCGCTGTTTGGGCCTCATAGATCGCTCCTATGGCATTTCTGAAGCGCTCACCCATGTCCATTTCCGCCATCAGGGCTTGGAAGAACCCCCAATTCAAGTTGTCAAAGGCCTTCTCCGCATCAAGAGCGAGGAAGGCCACTTCTTTCTTGGGGTGGGCTTCATAGTACTCCATAAGATCAAGGACTACTCTGACGTTGTCCCTGGTGTGCCTGCCCGGGAGGAAGCCATTCTGGTCCGGCTCCACCCAGTCACTGAGCCACACTTTCAGCCTATCCGCTAGGATGGTGGCCATTATTTTGTAGTCGGTGTTGAGGAGAGATATAGGTCTATAATTGGCCACGTTGGAGCCATCTGTCCCTTCCTTGTGGATCACTGATATATTGGCCTCTCTCCATGACTTAGGGAGAGTCCCTTCCGACATTGCTCTGTTGAATATTGTCCTCATATGGCTAATTAGTTCGTCGGGCAGGACTTTGTAGAGCTTCGCCGTCAGGCCATCTGGGCCCGGAGCCTTGTTTGCATCCAACCCCATGATCGCCTTCCTGACCTCCTCATCAGTTATGTCTTTGTTGAGGGTCGACCTGTACTTCTCTGGGAGGGTCCCCAGGTTCTGGTCTCTTATGTATCTCGTGATGTCCTCTTTCACCACTCGATCATCCGTATAGAGTCTGGTGAAGAACCGCTGGAATTCCTCCTTTATATCGTCTTCCTTTGTGAGTACTTTGTCCCCACAGTGGATGCTGGTAATGACCCCCCTTGCCTCTTCTTCTGAGCTTCCTTGCTAGCCACCATCCGGGTTTGTTGGCGTTTTGAAGCTCCGCTGTTTGAGGAATTTCAAGTCCTTGGCCATTTGCTCCAGCTCCAGATGATGTTTCTGGCTTTTCAGGATGGCTAGCTCATGGGACAGTTCTTGATTTTTAGGGATGCTTTCAGCTTTGTTTCCGCCACTCTGATTTTCCCCTGTAGGTCGTGCATCTTCTCCTTGCGTTTTCTGTTTATTATTGCATTGTGTTGGATCAGGTGGCCGCGGATCACTGCTTTGTACGCGTCCCAGACTGTTTCCGGTGGTACTTCCCGGCCCGCATTGAGGTCAAAGTAGTCTCTGGTCAACGATTTTTATTTTAGAATGTCTTCCTTCTTTTTCAGGAGATTGTTGTTCATTCTCCATCTTCTTGACGGGAGTCTTTGGTTCACTGTCATTTCCAGCGGGCAGTGGTCAGAAAGGTCCCTCGGCAGCATGTCTATCTTCGAGACCTTCGTCACCAGAGAACTGGAAAGCCAGATCATGTCAATTCGTGACCAGGACCGGTGTCTGTGGGAATAGAACGTGAAGTCTTTTTGGTCTGGTTGTGTGCCCACCAGGCATCCTGAAGCCCGAGGTTGTTTCTAATTTGAAGCATCGTTTTTGGGAGCGATCCGCTGGGTTCGGGGGACGGCCCCGACATATTTCTTTTTCTTAAAGTCATAGAATCATAAAGTTGAATAGGACCAAAAGGGTCAACAGTCCAAACCCCTTCTGTTTCCTTTCCTTTTCTTCTTTCTTTACTAAGAAATTACAAGGATGCAATTCCAGGCTTGAATGGCCCCTTTGGAAAGTCTCTGGACTTTCTGATGTTTTGTAATATTTCTGTTTACTTACAGCAGAGGTGGGAAAGTGTAGCACAAAAAAGTTGTGTCTGTTGCTTCCACTGAGAACTCTGGAATTTCTTCTTCAAATACCCCCCTAAGACAGGGCTCCCCAAACTAAGGCCTGCGGGCTGAATGTGGCTCTCCAAGGTAATTTAGGAAAATGCGGTTTATACATCTGTGGAATTTCCAGGGTGGGAGAAAGAACTGTTGTCTGTTTGAGGTAGGTGTGAATGTAGTAGCAATTGGCCACCTTGATTAGCATTTAATGGCCTATCAGTTTTCAAAGTCTGGTTTCTACTGCCTGGGGATCATTTGTTGGGAGGTGATTATCTGGCCCTGATTGTTTCACCTGTTATAGATGCGGTGAAATGTCAGGAGAAAATGCTTGAACATGGCCATACAGCCTGGAATACACATAATAACCCAATGATTCTGGACATGAAAGCCTTTGACAATAAAACAACAGTCCTGATTAACTTTAATATCTCAGCCAAAGCAGGCCCACACTTCCCACTGAAATACTGGTAAGTTCATGTTGGTTAAAATTATTATTTAATTTAAATATTGTATTGTTCTTCCCTTTTTTTGAACTGTGCAGTGCATAGGAATTTGGTCATGCCTTTCCCCAAACTACAGTCTGGCCCCCAACATTTTGTGGGACCATGAACTGGCCCTCTGCTTCAAAAGTTTCAGGATCCCTGCCCTAAGTCATTTATGAGTCACTTCCTCTAGAGCAGCCCTGGGCTTAAATTGCCTAGAAACTGTCAAAAATATGGAGAAACTATCACAATTTCCCCTTGGCCATAGGAGCAATGGGAGACAGGAATTAAAATAAGTAGACCATAGAGTAGAAAAGGGTGGCTAGGTCTCAGCCTTGGCCTGAATCTCCAATTTTCATGGGACATCCCCTGGAAGGAAATGAGCATGCAGTTTCTCCCATTTTGGTAGCTTAGGTCCTCAAGAGGAAAGGGCTGGGTGCAAATCTCAACATAGCCACCAGGGCAGTATCTTGCTACAATATGAAAATCTTAACTGATTTCTTGCAGCAAGTTACAAAGACTGTTTTGGGGACCCTGTCTGTGTATTTGCATATATATTCATATATATTATCTTCATATGCACACATATCTCATGTGTGCATATGAAGACTGACTATTCACAGTGGGACTTTAGTTCATTAATTGAGAGCAGCCAGTTTTATTCACAGGTATTTCTGAATTTTATAAATTTTAACAATGTTTTACTTTGTGAAGTTACATGTTACCTCGTATATGTATTTCATTCTGGGTGTTGCTATAATTTATGTTGCTATTTTTATGTTTATGTATTATATATTTTATGTGCAGCACTTTGGAGTGCTTTTTGTGAGCTGCCCCAAGTCCCTGCAGGGATAGTGGTGGGTATAAATAAAGTTTATTTATTTATTATTATTATTATTGTGTGGGGGGGGGGTAGCATCATCTAAGCATGTCAAGTTTAGTCCTGTAACATTGTAAAATCACTATGTTTAGTTATTTATAACTTATGAAGTTATCTGAATTTGGTGGTTTTACTTGTTACTATAGGCTTTCATCCTTATGCCATGAGCAAGTGGATTCCCCACCCCCTTTTGTCATCAGCGTCGAGTACCTGATCCTGGCTTTTCCTGCCTGCCCAGACAAATTTCAGAATGTCCTTCTTCGCTCTCAAATATTCGGTCCGACGAACCGAATATTCTGGAACAGGTATAGCAACCTTGGGAGCACGTTCATTATGATGGCTGCCCCTTCCCCATGAGAGAAAGCCCTGCCTGTTTCCAATTGTCCAGATCCTTCTGCACCCTGACCACAGCGCATCATAGTTATTCTTGACCAGGTGGGAGTTCTGGGCTGTCAGATAACACCTAGATTTGATCCCCGCCGTTTTGAATGCCCGTCAACTTTTCCAGTGGTCTTGGCGTTTTGGATTTCTTCATTAAAATCTTTGTTTTGGCCCTTTGTTTATCGGCCCCGACCCTCCCATGCCCGATGTCCAGCCCACATATTAGCTCTGGTTTCCTCAACAAAGCAAATGGTTCTCGGAAGGCCCTGACCCTGAAGGAGTGCTTCCTTACCTCCGGGCTTTTTAGTTGTTGGTTGGGAAGCTTTTAGGAGTATCTCTTTGCCAGCACAAAGATCAGGGGAGACAGGGGATCCTTGCCGTGGCCTTTCCGAATTGGAATACTCCGTGGGCTGGCCGTTAATCCAAGATGCTCGCTGTTTGGGCTCATAGTCAGCTCCTATGGCATTTCTGAAGCGCTCACCCATGTCCCATTTCCGCCATCAGGGCTTGGAAGAACCCCCAATTCCAAGTTGTCAAAGGCCTTCTCTCCGCATCAAGAGCGAGGAAGGCCACTTCTTCTTGGGGTGGGCTTCCTAGGTACTCCATAAGATCAAGGACTACTCTGACGTTGTCCCTGGTGTTGTGCTGCCCGGGAGGAAGCATTCTGGTCGGCTCCACCCAGGTCACTGAGCCACACTTTCAGCCTATCCGCTAGGATGGTGGCCATTATTTTGTAGTCGGTGTTGAGGAGAGATATAGGTCTATAATTGGCCACGTTGGAGCCATCTGTCCCTTCCTTTGTGGATCACTGATATATTGGCCTCTCCATGACTTAGGGAGAGTCCTTTCAGACATTGCTCTGTTGAATATTGTCCTCATATGGCTAATTAGTTCGTCGGGCAGGACTTTGTAGAGCTTCGCCGTCAGGCCCATCTGGGCCCGGAGCCTTGTTTGCATCCAACCCCTTGATCGCCTTCCTGACCTCCTCATCCGTTATGTCTTTGTTGAGGGTCGACCTGTACTTCTCTGGGAGGGTCCCCAGGTTCTGGTCTCTTATGTATCTCGTGATGTCCTCTTTTCACCACTCGATCATCCGTATAGAGTCTGGTGAAGAACCGCTGGAATTCCCTCCTTTATATCGTCTTCCTTTGTGAGTACTTTGTCCCCACAGTGGATGCTGGTAATGACCCCCCCCCCCTTGCCTCTTCTTCTGGAGCTTCCTTGCTAGCCACCATCCGGGTTTGTTGGCGTTTTGGAAGCTCCGCTGTTTGAGGAATTTCAAGTCCTTGGCCATTTGCTCCAGCTCCAGATGATGTTTCTGGCTTTTCAGGATGGCTAGCTCGCGGGACAGTTCTTGATTTTTAGGGGATGCTTTCAGCTTTGTTTCCGCCACTCTGATTTTCCCCTGCAGGTTGTGCATTTTCTCCTTGCGTTTTCGTGTTTATTATTGCATTGTGTTGGATCAGGTGCGCGGGGATCACTGCTTTATCTGCGTCCCAGACTGTTTCGGTGGTACTTCCGGCCGCATTGAGGTCAAAGTAGTCTCTGGTCAACGATTTTTATTTTAGAATGTCTTCCTTCTTTTTCAGGAGATTGTTGTTCATTCTCCATCTTCTTGACGACGGGAGTCTTTGGTTCACTGTCATTTCCAGCGGGCAGTGGTCAGAAAGGTCCTCGGCAGCATGTCTATCTTCGAGACCTTCGTCACCAGAGAACTGGAAAAGCCAGATCATGTCAATTCGTGACCAGGACCGGTGTCTGTGGGAATAGAACGTGAAGTCTTTTTGGTCTGGTTGTGTGCCCACCAGGCATCCTGAAGCCGAGGGTTGTTTCTAATTTGAAGCATCGTTTTTGGGAGCGATCCGCTGGGTTCGGGGACGGCCCGACATATTTCTTTTTCTTAAAGTCATAGAATCATAAAGTTGAATTGGACCAAAATGGCCAACAGTCCATACCCCTTCTGTTTCCTTTCCTTTTGTTCTTTCTTTACTAAGAAATTACAAGGATGCAATTCCAGGCTTGAATGGCCCCCTTTGGAAAGTCTCTGGACTTTCTGATGTTTTGTAATATTTCTGTTTACTTACAGCAGAGGTGGGAAAGTGTAGCACAAAAAGTTGTGTCTGTTGCTTCCACTGAGAACTCTGGAATTTCTTCTTCAAATACCCCCCTAAGACAGGGCTCCCCAAACTAAGGCCTGCGGGATGAATGTGGCTCTCCAAGGTAATTTAGGAAAATGCGGTTTATACATCTGTGGAATTTCCAGGGTGGGAGAAAGAACTGTTGTCTGTTTGAGGTAGGTGTGAATGTAGTAGCAATTGGCCACCTTGATTAGCATTTAATGGCCTATCAGTTTTCAAAGTCTGGTTTCTTACTGCCTGGGGGATCATTTGTTGGGAGGTGATTATCTGGCCCTGATTGTTTCACCTGTTATAGATGCGGGTGAAATGTCAGGAGAAAATGCTTCTGGAACATGGCCATACAGCCTGGAATACACATAATAACCCAATGATTTTGGACATGAAAGCCTTTGACAATAAAACAACAGTCCTGATTAACTTTAATATCTCAGCCAAAAGCAGGCCCACACTTCCCACTGAAATACTGGTAAGTTCATGTTGGTTAAAATTATTATTTAATTTAAATATTGTATTGTTCTTCCCTTTTTTTGAACTGTGCAGTGCATAGGAATTTGGTCATGCCTTTCCCCAAACTACAATCTGGCCCCCAACATTTTGGGGGACCATGAACTGGCCCTCTGCTTCAAAAGTTTCAGGATCCCTGCCCTAAGTCATTTATGAGTCACTTCCTCTAGAGCAGCCCTGGGCTTAAATTTTCTAGAAACTTTCAAAAATATGGAGAAACTATCACAATTTCCCCTTGGCCATAGGAGCAATGGGAGACAGGAATTAAAATAAGTAGACCATAGAGTAGAAAAGGGTGGCTAGGTCTCAGCCTTGGCCTGAATCTCCAATTTTCATGGGACATCCCCTGGAAGGAAATGAGCATGCAGTTTCTCCCATTTTGGTAAGCTTGGGTCCTCCAAAGAGGAAAGGGCTGGGTGCAAATCTCCAACATAGCCACCAGGGCAGTATCTTGCTACAATATGAAAATCTTAACTGATTTCTTGCAGCAAGTTACAAAGACTGTTTTGGGACCCTGTCTGTGTATTTGCATATATATCTCATATATATTATCTTCATATGCACACATATCTCATGTGTGCATATGAAGACTGACTATTCACAGTGGGACTTTAGTTCATTAATTGAGAGCAGCCAGTTTTATTCACAGGTATTTCTGAATTTTATAAATTTTAACAATGTTTTACTTTGTGAAGTTACATGTTACCTCGTATATGTATTTCATTCTGGGTGTTGCTATAATTTATGTTGCTATTTTTTATGTTTATGTATTATATATTTTATGTGCAGCACTTTGGAGTGCTTTTGTGAGCTGCCCCAAGTCCCTGCAGGGATAGTGGTGGGTATAAATAAAGTTTATTTATTTATTATTATTAGTGTGTGTGTGGGGTAGCATCATCTAAGCATGTCGTTTAGTCCTGTAACATTGTAAATCACTACGTTCCGTTATTTATAACTTATGAAGTTATCTGAATTTGGTGGTTTACTTGTTACTATAGGCTTTCATCCTTATGCCATGAGCAAGTGGATTCCCCCACCCCTCCCCCTTTTAAAAAAAATTGTCTAATTTTGACATCGCGAAAAATTGTACTCTAATATTAAAGCAAAAAAAACCTAGGAATCACCTAAAGTAGAGCTATTTCTTGCTTTTAAATTTCTTTTAAAAATTACTGAAAAGAATTAGGTGGCTGCATTATGGTAGTTATTAGTCGCTGCTAGTTAGGAGACCGCTCAAAGGACAGCCCCTTTGGCCACATCATCAATTCAGGCAATTCTGACAGTTCCCATCCTATGTGTTTTTTTGTAGTTTTGAAATGGAGTATCACAGTTCCTGATCTTCTGAGATGATCTCAAACCATCTCCTCCTCCTCCCTTTTTAATGACTTTTTCTGCCATTTAACTTCTGAATTGTGACAGGCACAGAGAGAAAGTCCCCCTGCTTCATGGTATGGGCTCTGTCACTTTTCATTAGCACAATGGATTAGAACTATCTTCCTTCCTTCCCAGTTATAGCTCACTTCTCTGCCCCCTCTGTCAAGCCAGGAGCAAGTAGGTTTATTATGTAGTCCTTACGTTAACTTCAGTTTTTTCTCACTGTTTCTTCTCAGTATGAGAAGAAATAATCACCCCATTTCATCTTGATTTGGAAACACCCCCTTTGGTCAAAAGGTCTTTCTTGATTTTCAAAATATGTTATCGCTCTTTCTCTGTGTGTTCATGTTTGAATGACAAACTGTGAACAGCTGTGGCTGGTGCTCAGTACAAATAACTTATTGACAATGCCTGGGGTCATCCTTAGGTCTGGAAGCCTCAGGACCTAGAACAGGCATGGGCAAACATTTTAAAAAGGGGATTGTATGCTGAGCCAGGCCTAGGTGGGTGGGTGGGTAGGATGGAACGGTAAGGAAGTTGGGGAAGAATTGATGTGGTGGGGGAGGCTGGGGGGAGTTGATGTTGGGAGGGGAGCATGGGATGGGGCTTTCAGGAGAGCTTGAGAGGATTCTTACAGGGACAGGGAACTGAAGGCTTTAAAGAGAAAGAGGCTATTTACAGAACTATACAATGCTAATCCCCTCTAACTAAAAAAGGGGCTGAAATAGGGGTAAACTGTGGAGGCATGGCAGACTTACTCTTCATGATTCACAAAAAAAATGTTTCAACACCTCCACATTTTTTTACTATAGGCATGGGCTTGACATGCTGTGTGAGGCTCTCAAGCCTTGCACAGGGCACTCCTCTTCACAGGAGCACACAGTAGCCCGCTATGTCCTTCTGTGGTGAGGGGGATAGTTTGAAACACAGCTGTGTAGAACTCTCAGGAGTGACTGGGAGGGCTGGGACAGTGGCTGTGGCATGCAACTGGGATCTAGACTGGGTCTGGAGGCAAGAGACCAACTTGCCAAATCCATCCCACATGCCTGGAAATGGCAATTCTAGATGTATATTTGTGACGACTTCAGCTTGGACCACTTGGGGCAGGGTGGACCCTCCTGTTTCAGATCCCATCGCTGCCACCAATTAAATGTGACGATTTGGGCTTGGACCACTTGGGTCCTTGGGGCAGGGTGGACCTTTCTATTTTAGATCCCACCGCGGCCACCAATTAATGTAACGACCTGGAGGCTTAAGCCACTGGTAACGCTGCCACCAACCTAAAGATAGTCTTTAGGATTTTGTAAAGATCAAAACACACTGCACCAGCCTTGGCTCTTATACTAATAAGGGCTGGGAGAAGTATTGAGGTAAATAAACTGTCACCACACTGGAGCTGTTAAATTAACTGCTAGATGGAATGAGGCACAAGAAAGGCTTTTCTTTAAAAGTTAACAATGAAAAGGTTTATTGTTGGAACTAACAGCTTTTAAAAGGCACAGAAGCATAAGTGGTTGTCAAGAAAGGTACAATAGCTTGGTGGTTTCATAAAACATGTATCTTTAAACTTGGATACAGGACTAGACCGATGTAATGTCTTTCACAACTTGTCAAAGTACTCCCTCACTCTAATATTAAAACTAGTAGTGAGTTTCTTCCACTAACTAATCCTAGTTAGTTGTCCCCAAGTGTGAGCCAATCTCTTATCCTAAGAGATCTAAGTCTGCTGGCTGATTCTCCCTGTCAGTAGGAAAGATAGCAAAAGGCTAATTATAGGCAATAGCAGTCTATGTAATGTAAACAAACAATGGAGTCTTCTCTAGTCAATGCGACATATATTGTATTAGTACATCATAGGTACAAGGAACATCATAAGTGCAAACCTATCAAACATACATATTATATCACATGGTAAGTACCAACATCATGAGTAAACGAAAATAATAGCGGTGAGCAAGCTCGCACAGCGGCGAGCAAGACGCCCCGGGCTCAAATGAGGAGAGTCAATGGTGTATAATACAGGCACAGGTCCCGGACGCCCTCCCAAACCCCGTGAATCTTCGAAAATAAATCACAGTTTGTAAGGTATTCTCACGGAAATAATATCAGGGTGGGAGAAGGTCGTCCACGGGCCGACGAAAGGGTCTCGCGCGCCTTCGTTTCTCCCCCGTAGGGGCTTCCTCAGGGCCGGGGGCGGGGCCTGGATGGCGTAATATTATTTCCAGGAGAATACCTTACAAATTGTGATTTATTTTCGAAGATTCACGGGGTTTGGGAGAGGCGTCCGGGACCTGTGCCTGTATTATACACCATTGACTCTCCTCGTTTGAGCCCGGGCGTCTTGGCTCGCCACTTGTGCGAGCTTGCTCACCGCTATTATTTTCGTTTACTCATGATGTTGGTACTTACCATGTGATATAATATGTATGTTTGATATGTTTGCACTTATGATGTTCCTTGTACCTATGATGTACTAATACAATATATGTTGCATTGACTAGAGAAGACTCCATTGTTTATTTACATTACATAGACTGCTATTGCCTATGATTAGCCTTTTGCTATCTTTCCTACTGTATTGCCCTTTATATGTGGAACAGCGTTCCTTTTTCTTATTGATTCTCCCTGTCCTCAGCTTTCCACAGACTTCTCCTGTCAGCTATCTAAGACAATCCCTGTCTTGCTGACTGCTCACAACGGACTTCGATGTTGCTCTGAGAAGAGCCAAGTCCCCTCCCCCTGAAAAAGCTACACTTTTCCCCTCCTAAGTCTGCTGGCTCCTCCCCTTCTCTCTGAGCCATTCCCCTGCAGCTCTCTCTCTCTCTCTCTCTCTCTCTCTCTCTCTCTCTCTCTGCTCCAAGCCACTCCCCCTTTCCTAGCTATTCTATCTTATCAGGGATGCCAAACTGCTAACCAGGCCTCAGCCTAGCAAAAATGGGTGAGTCCTTACAATATTGTTCTTCATTGTCCCCTGCATGACAAAGTAGCTCCCTAAACCCATGAGTTGATCCCTGCAATTCTTTTTTCCTAGGGGGTGATTTCAGTTTCAGATAAATTCTTGGAGGGGGGGGGGCACGTCACGTCCCTGCAAAAGATGGGCAATAATCAGATCAAAACTACCTCCATAATTATCTAGAAGCCCTGACTTGGATTTGGATAGGATGGAGCTGGCAAATAGGCATATGACATAGGAAAGGTGGTGCAATCCAGGGAGCCTGAAAAGGACTTCAAAGGACCAGATTTGTGTCTAGGGTCTCAGCTTTATCTTCAGATTCATTGTACAGGTTGAGCATAAGCTGAGAAGCAGAGTAAAAATGTTCACAAACAGCATAAAATCACTGCTCTCTCCTCATATCTCTGAAAGTGGCTCTTAAATTGGTCGTAGCTTACATACTGTTTTCTTTGTGTCTTTGCGTCATTCTCAGTATCTCCCAAACTACATTCTTTTCTCTATTTTTTCTTCATAGGCCTGGCTACACTCCAACATCCTTTACTAAGAGGGTGTCATGAGACAAAAGCATGCTTTCTGCCCAAAAATAACTGTCATATTCCAAAGGAATCTCCAGCTATTTCAGTGTGGCTGTTTATATGTAATTTTCCTGACAAAGGAGGAGACTTTGCCAATGAATCAGCTCCTTTTGGCTCTATTAAATCCCTTCCATCTAGCCCCCACCTCATCTATCTTGCAGGAGTATTGCTGTTTGCATACAGAGTGCAGACATCTCTATCTATTTATCTATTATCTATCTATCTATCTATCTATCTAATAAAAGTGAAAATGTGTAAGTATGTATGTATAACTATCCATGTCTATGGGCGATTTCTGAGATAGACCCAACTTCCAGAAAGCACTCCCACTGATGATGTATCTGGACCAAACTTGGCTCACCAAATGACTCCCAACGACCAACAGAAAATACTGGAAAGGTTTGAAGGGTGGGGAGGATTTGACCCACGATATTGGGAGCTGTAGTTAATTGACAATCAAGGAGCACTCTAAACCCAATGAGATCTCGACCATTATTTATTTATTTATTTGTCATTCAGACTTGGCATACACACTCAACATGACCAACTTTAAATACTGCCCGGTTGTTGTGGGTTTTTTTGGGGGGGGGGGGATGAGCCACAATGTTGGGAGCTGTAGTTCACCCACAATCAAAGAGTACTATGAACCCAACTAATGATTGGACCAAATTTGGTACACATAACTATCATGATCAACTTTAATTACAATGTTTTTCTTATAAGAAAAATAAAAGACCCAAACTGAACATCACCGGATACCTAAGCTAGTTTGAAATAAAAAGGTCCTGGGCAGAGTGGTCATATATATAAAGCAGCTATTCCATATTAAGTTGGCACCCAACCATTTCCGGACAATATTGTGAATATAATTATGTGTCTATATATTCATCAAGAAAATTACAATGGCTTTACGTTGGGCAGAACAAAAGGGTGCTTTTTTTCATTTTTAGATAAATATATTTGTGTGCAGAATTCTGAAGTCTTTACAGATGTTATAATGTTGTTGTGCTAGTCCTTACGTTTCAAGGGTTATGCTACTTGATGGATGAAAAAAAATTTAAAGATTGATTGCTGATTAATTTCAAAAATAGGAAAACAATTGATGCTTCCCTTTGGGTGGATGTGCAAAGATGTACATGCACACACTATAGATCAACATCTGTCTTTCATGCAAGCCTTGAAGCTGCATTATATCAAGGCTTTAAAAACATGAGGTCAAACAATTCATGTCAGGTCACCCACCCAGTGAATTCCACATAATATATTATGAATCCACACTGAAACCTTTCTGGAGACTGGCTGTCACTATTGAACAACTACACTCTCCCTTAACTAATTCCTACGCAAAAGACCAGTCAGAATAAATATAGAGAATTCATTATGAACCAAACAGAAGGATTCCAAGCATAACCCACAAATCTGTATCCAACCCTCCCCCTCACAGCTACATGTAGACAATATGAGTATTAAATCAAACATTATAAGAGCCATAAAATATGTAACACACTCAACGTTGTTTTACTATACTATTCTTAAAATCCACTCCTTTGTAGTATTCATTTTTGTTTTTAAATATAAAAAAACTGGGTCAACAGACCTAATACAATGCACATCTCTGGTTTATTTGTTACTTGGAGCCTCTGCATAATATGCTACAGAGATAGGAATTGTTTTGCCCCTCCAGATGTTGCCTTCTACACTATGGCCATGCTGGCTAGATTTGATGGGGACTGCAATTTGATAACAGCTGGTGAGCTGTTATATGAAACAGACATGTCCACTCATCTATACCAATAAATAATGTAATATGCAAGGTGCAACATGTTCATAAGATGGCAAGAGGTGTTCAGTATGGAAAAAGAGAAGATTGAGAGAAGCTACAACAGTTATCTTTAAATATCTGAAGGACTGTCAAATGAGAGGCAAAACAATCTTGCTTTCTTTGCTATCTCAGAGGCTACAACCCAAACCAGTGGATCATAATTACAGGAAAGGAGATTCCACTAAACATTAGGAAGAACCACCAGATGGTAAGAGCTGTCTGCGCATGTAAGGACCACTTTAGAAAGTAAAGGGATCTTCTTTGTTGGAAGTTTTTAAGCACATGGCAGAGAGGTTTTTTTGCTATAGGTTCCTGCATTAGTAAGGATTTGGACTAAAAGACACTTGGGATTTGTTCCAGTTCTCCAATTCTATGACAGCCCCCTTTATGAAAATACCTATCTTGTATTTTCTCACTACTATATCTTTTTCAGTGACAAAAATTGCACAAATAGGTCTGCGTGCAATTGGAAATCTACATAAAGGCTTCAGCTCATATATTTTATAGTGATGTGGAATACATAAATGTCCCATGGGATGCATCAAACAGACAATGGTCTTCCTCAGTATCTCACATAAATTAGAATTGCATGGGTATCCAGGGAACAATGCTCATTACGTAGGTTAAGTCATAAATTTCCTCCCAAGTTTCCAGAACTTGCCATAAGAGCAGCCCCTCAAGAGAACAGATGAACAATCTTCTAAGCCAGCATGAGTCTTTATTTTTTTAATCAATATGATAATTTTTCCTCTATAAAACCTTGTTGGTACTGTTAGAAATCTCTGCAGATCTGTTCTTTCCTTTCTGAAATGCAAAGGTATTTCCTGGCATCTGTTCTGAATTTGTTTTTCTTCCATTACTGTGTGTGCTCTTTTCTTTATATAGTGCATCGAAGTACTTGACTATTCAGTACTGTGCTCAGATTTTTACTCCCAAGAGATCCCAGTTTTGAATGGTAACTGTCACACTCCTCATTTTTTGGTCATAGTTGACATATATCATTTCGAATATACAATGGTTTGCATAAAAAATAGTTAAGTCATGTATTTATGGCTAAAGCAACAAAAGAACTCTGAGAAGGCAAAGAGTTTTAACAAAAACTTCACAAAGGCAAACAGCTATTAAACAGTGGAGGAGTATGGTTTTTCTGATAAAAGTTAAGAATTAAAATTTGCATTTACTGATTATGTTGAAAAGTTGACTGTCTCATAGCATCTTTAAAACATTATTGTTGTGTGCCTTCAATTTCTGACTTATAGTGATCATATCATATGGTTTTCTTTGTTCAGAGAGGATTTGTCTTTGCCTTCCTACTGCATAGCCAGTACTTCCCCCTTTCAGCCCCTCATTTCATTTTTATTTTTTAATCTAATGTAAATGTGTGTTTGTTTATTTATTTATTTATTATTCGCACTTGTTACTCGCCACTCCCGGTGTGGCTCGGGGCGACTTACAGCAGTGGAAACACAGTTTAAAAACACAGTATTACAGAATAAAATGCAATAAAACACAGTAAAACACAATAAAAACACAGCGAGCACAATAAAATACACAGCAAAGCACAATTCATCAGGGTTGCATCCATTGCAGTTTATTCCTGGTGCTATTGTTGTTTATTCATTCAGTCGCTTCTGACTCTTCGTGACCTCATGGACCAGCCCATGCTAGAGCTGCCTGCCAGCTGTCACCACCCCCAGCTCCTTCAAGGTCAAGCCAGTCACTTCAAGTATACCATCCATCCATCTTGCCCTTGGTCAGCCCCTCTTCCTTTTTCCTTCCATTTTTTCCAGCATCATTGTCTTCTCTAAGCTTTCCTGTCTTCTCATGATGTGGCCAAAGTACTTCAACTTTGCCTCTAATATCCTTCCCTCCAATGAGCAGTGGAGCTTTAGTTCCTGAAGTATGGACTGGTTGGATTTTCTTTTGGTCCAAGGCACTCTCAGAATTTTCCTCCAGCACCACGGTGCTATTATGATTTATCTATGGTGCATAAGCAATCCTTCATATACTGCTGAGATATGTTGGGAAAAGTTACTGCTTCATGTGTACAGCTACATTCATGCATGCACTTAACAGGGTTGATTTATTAACTAGGATTATCTTTAGAATGGGGATGGATATTTTTAATTGTGCAAGTCGTGCGCTGGAGTCAAATTGTCATCAATTGGATTCCTTATAGTTCTGCTGACCCCAGCACCCCCAAACAAGATTTGGCACTGATAACTACACCACATCCTGACAGTATAGACAAATATTTATAAGACTGGGATTTGTAATATCCTTATTTACCATGTCATCCACATTTATTATTGAGAGATTTATATGTACATGGCAATGCAGGACTGCATTATTGTACAGCCATGAAAGCATGCAGTGACAAGAATATAAAATAGCAGACTCTTGCAAAATCTTGAAATTGCACAGTTTTTCTGCTAAAAAAAATAGGGCATGGTCTAAGGGCAAATCATGGGTTGGGAGTAATGGTCTACAAGATGGTGCAGAAAGCAGATTGTAATTCTGTTTTTACAGAGGGCTATTAGGAAGATCATACTATAGCAAAAAGGGCTACTGTTCCAGCTTTCTTGACTATGGGTTTGTGATGCTATTAGACCATAGTGTGCTAATCTCCTTAGAAACTAGATTACTCCAGCATTTACATGAGTAATTTTAAGGTAACATTAAAACATATTTCAAAGTGGTACATAACACATGTTAAATACATACTGAAACAAATCTCAGAAACAAATCAGGATACCATATTCCATCACATAATAGTGGCACTTCCCCCAGCCAAGGGGACTCCCATAGCTTCAAAGCCATACATGCCTGCCAGCAAGAGTTACAAGGTCTCCCTTGGCTGCTACCAGCCTAGTGAGGCGTCACAGCTCTCACCAGCAAGTGTGGATGGGTGAAGGCTCACTTGCCTAATTGCCTTTCTCCGCTGAGCTCCAGAGGGCTGCCTCCATAAAGAAGAGACAATTGGGTGGGTGCTGCCCCATTGTATAACAGTCACATCAGTGAACTAAGGGTGCAACTATTATGTGAGGAATGTTAAAAAACCAAAACAGGTCCTCTGAAAAGTAGGATGTGATTATTACATGATGAAATACAGGCAATTCACCAGTCAAAAGTCTGTGACAAGGTCAAAAGCAACACAAGCACACCAGCTGCTTCCCAAATGCTAACCAAAATATAGTAATTTCTTCCTATTACTGTACACTTGTTACATTATAAAGCATGTGTGATACATTTCATGAATTAAGGTGAAGCTGGAGGGAGGCCAAGGGCTACCACAATATAGCAGTTGATAAGGGGAAAGAAAGCTGTATCTCCATGCCAGCCTCCTGCCATCAGGTACAATAAGGCATGGGATCCTTTAAGTACTTGACCTAAAAACAAATAAAAGTAGAGGCACTTGTTGTCTCTTGCAACAGAGAGCTATCTATGTCACACACCCCTTATTATAGGTTGGGTACTAAACATTTTTATCTGGGTTCGCGATCAATTGTCTTTTCTTGTTCAACCACACTAAAGGTCTTATTATGGATAGAATCTAGCCTGGTAAGAATAAGGCAGTATGCGTTCTTGGGCTGTTCTTTTACACTCATCTTTTTATGCTAGATAGGCAAAAATTATTACCTGTTCAATGGCCTTGCTGGACATCACATAGCATGAAAGCACTTCTTTGATCACCTTCCTTTTTTTCTCAAGTCTGTCTCAGATGCCTGGCATATATTCTCCTGCCACAGGTTATAAATCTGTATTTACACATTTTCCAACTGCTTCTACTAATGCCAGTCGTGGCATTACCTAAGACAGGGATGTGGATTCCTTTTAGCTACCCTTCTTTCCACTGGCTGGAAATGAGTTATTGCCAAAGGTTTCCACCGTAGGTCATATGTATGGAGGAATACTGCTCTGCCCTGTGGGGATTTTGGAGGAAGGGATCTGGAATGGTTCCTAGAGGTAGAATTTTCTTTCAGATTCTTGTCTTCTTCATCATCTTCTTCTTCATCTTCCTTTTTGCAAAAGCACACTAAAGAAAGAAAAGCCTTGATTGTTTTAGTATATTCTCTGACTAGTATGCCATTGTCTTCTTTCCAAATATCCCTGGCTGAGGAACATGGAGCAGTAAATTAAATTTCATTAAATTCTGTGTTGGGGAACTCAACGTCAATGCATTCCCATATTTAGAAGTGAATCACCTTAGCTCCTAGGGTAGGATAGAGAAAATGCATTGACATATCCTGCTCTGCACTATTCCTGAACTCTACTTGAGAGACAATCCTCAATTGGAAATGACACAAGTTTTAAAACTTCCGCTACAAAGTGTGAAAGATTCATGACATCTCTGTTTAGCCTATGTTTGATCATGGAAGTTTCCAGCAGTTCCATCCCATTACTGCTTTCCTTATGAGATCTGACAGGGCCACTGCTTGAGGTGGCTTCGCTATAATCTTATGTACAATAACTCAGTGCATTCCGAAACTGTATTTGCTGAGCAATGAAGAATCGCCTTCATTAATGAAAGCAAGGTTCACTTAACACTATGTCAGGTGAGATATACACACATCCACACAACGGAAAATACAGACAGCAATTTTGCTTGTCCTAAGGCACAGCCAAGTTGAATTATGAGTAAATGTCTCTTCTATCTATTCCATTTCCACATGGCAAATCAATTTCTTTCTATAACATGCACCAAAACTATATCATTTCCTTCCCAACGTATAGGAAACAGTGTTCCTATACTATACTGATATAGATTAGACATTGGTTCTTATATCCACATATTCTGCATCCATGGATTCAATCACCTATGGCATTAAAATCCCCCCCCCCAAATAGAAAATATTGGTTATGTCAAATATGTAACTCACCAATTTACTATCCAATTGTACATAATGAGATTTGAGCATCCATGGGTTTTGGTATCCATGGGTGGGGTCTTGGAATCAAATCCATGGGGCCCAATGTATTATTTAATAACCCATCTTTCTACCAGCACAGTACTAGATTGTTGAATTGGATCTAGGGAGTGAACAGAACAGAACTGCTGTGATTCTGCCAACTAGACCCTAGCAACACAAGACATGTACCACTCATCACCTTGCATTAAACCTTCTCTGGAAAATAGGTCAGGCTCCTATTAGTTGCACCATGGTGTAGTTGCAGAGACTGTCCCAACATGCAACAAAGTAGGTCTTTCATGGTAGCTATCCTAATGCTTAAATATGTATCTTCTGAAGAGGCAATCCTCCCACATTTCAAAAGAATATGTGTGACATATATTTCACACATTCAGTATCCTGGCTGTCAGATTTCTTCCACACCTCAACTTCAAAAACATGTAATCTTTTGAATTTATCACCTCCCTTTCCCACTGTTGTACTTCATACAATTTCATCTCTAAGATTTTTCATGATAATAAAACATAACATGAATTCAGCAGAAGTTTATTGCAATTGTTCAGAAATCTGAACAATTGGAATGGTTTTTTTTACATTTAGCAGGTGAACATTATAAATGGCAGATGATAATCTGCACTTGTCTTTCCATTTTTATAAGAAAAATATCATTTTTTTAATTCAACCCCCACCCCACCCAACACCCCCCAAATCTGACCTCTTTTCTGGCTTTCACAGAAAAATGACAGTTGCCAATTCAGTAGCTGACTGAATGGCCAATTCGGTTGTCTTTTAGCTGAGAAAT
This sequence comes from Anolis apletophallus, assembly GCA_030556195.1. Classification (NCBI taxonomy): domain Eukaryota; kingdom Metazoa; phylum Chordata; class Lepidosauria; order Squamata; family Anolidae; genus Anolis; species Anolis apletophallus. The sequence continues at coordinate 89,525,452 of JARBWK010000004.1, forward strand.
GCAATAAAATTGTTTGAGAAAACCTACATCAACAATAAAGGAAATTTGACTTCTAAATATCAAATCTACCTCTATCAGATCTACCTAGAGTAGCCGTAGTTCAAGTTCAGCTTAAGTTTATTATGGTCAATGGGAAGCTCATGAGAAGAGGGACACAGTCCTGCACAAACACATCAGGAGTAGCTATAGTATAGGACTATGGAAACTGAAATTAAAAACAATGGGTTCATCAACCTTGATCATCATGGTGTTGAGCTTTCTATACTGCTGCTATACTTCATAAAGAGTAGTAAATATATGTTAATTTAAGATGTGATCTTTTAGGTCACATTAGACGCCCCCCCCCCCCCCGGAGTATTTTAAGAAAATTGCATTAAATTCATGGCATCGCAAGCAACTTGGAGACGCACAAACGTGTGCACACACACACAGCAGATACGGCTAGATTAACACCTCCTATATATATATCTAATTCAAAACATTAACAACAATAAACCTTAAACTACAATTTGATCTTTTGAAATGAAACAAAACTTATAGTAAGATATTTACAGTATATGCTTCCACTTCATTTATATTTGAGAAACGTCCTCCTACTTTTTTAGTTGCAAAGTTTTCTATTGTGAAAGCCCCTTTTTATGGAATATATGGCCTTATTTGTGTGTGTGTGTGTGGGGGGGGGGGGTAGAATCAGCAGCATGCTCCACTTCACTGCCCCTTCAAGCATGGAGCCTGCCATCTCCCATTACATATCACACTACTACTTCTGGCGGGGCTCCATGCTTAAAGGAGTGGCAACTTGAAGAATGGAGCAGCAATAGCAACACAAGAGACTTCCCGTGTAGTCTTGGGTCAATAGAGGGAAGCCAGATGGTTGATGCTTCCCCCTGTGAGATTACCCTGCCAGTAAGCTGGGTGATGCGGGGCAACGGGTTCCCTGCGCCCCCCAAGGGCAGTTGCTAGATTCACCAAAATGCATGGTAATTCCGGCAGCCAGTGTGACAAGGTCCTTGGCACCATTTGCATTTTTGCACCATATGGTCCATGGTAAATCTGGCAAAGGAAAATGTATATGTTGCTCTCCTTCTCTTGATGCTCTAAGCATGTGCTCATTTTATTTATTTATTTACTTCATTTATATACCACCTTTCTCACCACGGGGGGGGGGTCAAAGCAGCAATATTCACAGCAAAATTTAAAGCCTCAAAAATATGAAAATTTAACATAAAGCAACAACAACATAACATTATCAATTTAATCATAAAACATAACTTTTGAATATTAAAAATGGAATTAAAACTTAAAATATCAAATAGCAATTGTGTCAGGACTGGGAGACTTGAGCTTGAGTGAAGGTCAAGCTCCCAGCCTGGCATGAGATTGCATCGACCTTTGCCCTAGTTCTTGGGTAACCTTGGGCTCCAGTTATATAAGACTGTGCTGAGTCATGTGGAAGTGAGGTAACTTCCACATGTGTGCAAGGCTGCAGGGGGAAGTGATGTAACTCCTCCGAGCCTGGACATTGGACAATTGGACTCCTACTGCTGACTCATGGGGCCATGAGGTCACATCCCTTTGGACTATGGGATATGCTGAATCACCGGATATGGTGCAACCCTACCTGGACATTGCATGGGCGATGGGAGGGGGTTGGGGTATATAAGTGGTGTTTTGGTGGCGGGCAGGTGCTTTTGCTTCACATGTGTCGTACCTGCAATAAAATCGTGTTGGACCGTGCTTTCAATCTACGCGTGATCCTTACCGAGTGTTGGAGAGTCGTTACAGAAGCAAAAGCCCCTTTTCAACTATCCCAGCAATGGAGAGGTTGGCTTGGAGAGAAGAAGAATATATTGATAGATGGGATTCGGCTCCTGAGGAAATCCGGCGCACTATGGAGTGGGATTGGACCACTCTTGACCAAGTGGGGTGCCCGGATGAGCACCATGAAATGATGGAAGGTGCTGTTGCCCAGGAGGAGGAATTTGAGGAAGCGGAGCGACTCTGGGAAGCTCAGGTGAGCCTGGAGGTCGCCCGCGAAGGAGAGAGATTTGTCTCCAGACAGGCGGAGGTTTGGAGGAATGAAGGGATCGGAGGAGCTGTTCCGAAGGACTGGTCAGTTCAAGCAGATCCAGAAGTGTATGGGACCAGAGAGACTGTGCCGAAGGACAGGCCAGTTCAGGTGGAGGTCCGGAGGGCCGGAGGGATCGGAGAAGCTGTTCCGAGGACTGGGCAGTTTGACGGATCCAGAAGTGCGTGGCCCCAGAGAAACTGTGCCGAAGGACAGGCCAGTTAGTGGGAAGTGTGGTAGTGAAACCACGGAGCCGGCATCACCCTCGGAGTTGGAGGTGATGAGATGTAAGCTGGAGGCTATGGAACAGACTATGAGAAGGATGTCCCGAGCCATGTCCCGTAGAGAGCCGATGGAGTCGGTGTGAGTGCCCCGGGCGGAGGAGACTTCACTTATTATTCTTGGATGGATGGCGGACTATCAGCTGAGCGTCCTAGATCTCCTTTGGGAGTGAGGATCAATGGTGGCCATCCAGGAGGAAGTCCGCGCGGCCCTTACCTCAAGCCGGAATGGGAAGAGGTGTTACCATGCTTGAGGTCCCACCTGGAAGGGAAGCGGTTTCCCAGGAATTCGGGGCCCGTTTGAAGAAGGAACCATTGCGGGTTGAGTTTGAAGGAGAAGCCTGCAAAGTAGCTTTCTTTGCCGCTGCGGTGCAGGACCATATGGAGGATTATGGTCATTTCTATCCGAGCGACAGCAGCCGAGTACGGGCCATCGGTGCAGTGTTCAAGGGAAGGGCAGCTGAGTGGTACGTTCAATGCCACGATCGTCGAGACCCGTGTTTGCAGTCTGTGGGAGCCGTCCTACAGGCGATACGACGCCGGTTTAGAGATCCATTGGAGCGGATTAAGGCGAAGGAGGCGCTTCGTTGTTTGAATCAGGGATCCCGGTCGGTCACTGAGTATGCGGAGGAGTTCATGGGGTTAGCTGGAAAAGTTGCGGAGTGGTCTCCAGCTACCCTATTGGAATTATTTAAAGACGGCTTGCGGAAGGAGATCCTGGAGTGGTGTCTACATCGGGATGATCCTGGAGACGTTGATGGCTGGATCCGGTTGGCTGGCAGTGTTGAAGGAATTCTTGCCCAGGTGCAACGGCATCGTTTTCAACCCATGAGGTCCAGAGGGTCCGGTCGTGGTGTTGCGGAGGGACGATTCCGTGGAGGAGAGGCTCGTCGTGCCAATGACAACCGATCCAGTCCTGTGAAAAGGCCATCGAAGGGACGAGGCCTTTGCTTTATTTGTTCACAACCCGGTCATTTTGCGTCCCAGTGCCGACAGAGGCAGGCACTGGAGCCGGTTAAGGTGGCCTCCGCGAAAGCTGCTTTTGTGGACAATGATGAGGGGAAAAGTGTTGGGGTGAGCTCCAATATTCAATGTACATTGGGTTTGATTAAAGGAGATGGGATTGTGGAAAAAAAAGCTTTAGTAGACTGTGGGTGTTCAGAGATATTATGTCCCCGAAGTTGATTGGGGATTTGGGTCGGAGTACAAAGCCCTTGGAAACACCTGTAACATTTACGCAATTAGATGGATCCTCTATTGAGGGGGGCCCTTTCACTGTGGGGACTAAGGATTTGAAGGGTCGGGTGGGACCCTGGGAGGGGGACATTGATTTTGTGGTGGCCCCCATTAAAGGTCATGAGGTGGTATTGGGGTTACCGTGGCTTGAGCAAGTTAATCCCAAGATCGATTGGAAGACGGGGTGGTGCCATGTTATCATCATGCGAAGGAGGGGTTAGGAATGATGTACAAGGGGTGCCAGCTGAATACTGGGATTATGTTGATGTGTTTAACCCAATTTTAGCTCAGGGTCTTCCTCCTCCCGTAACGTACAGTGTAGTATAGAAGTTAAGGAAGGGGCTGTCCTACCCAAGCCTAAGATATATGCTATGACAGTGAAAGAGAAGGAAGCATTAAGGGAGCAGATCGATGGCTATTTAAGAAGAGGGTTTATTCGGAGGTCTGAGTCTCCCATTGCAGCGCCAGTGTTGTTTCGTGAGAAAAAAAGGATGGTAGTTTGCGGATGTGTATTGATTATAGAGGTTTGAATGCTGTGAGTACCACCAACTGTTACCCTCTGCCATTAATCAAGGATTTGTTAGGGCAGGTGGAAAGTTTTTTACAAAGCTGGATTTGATTGACGCGTTTCACATGGTGCGAGTGAAGAGGAGTGATCAGTGGAAGACTGCTTGTTCTTGCCCCCCCGGGCTCTACGAATGGGCCGTAATGCCATTCGGGGTGGCCGGGGCCCCCGGTATTTTCATGCAGTTGATCAATGAGGTGTTGCACCCCCCTTTGTATAAGGGGTGTTTGTTTATTTAGATGATATCGTAATTGTGATGCGTACCAGAGAGGAGCATGTTTGTTTGGTAAGGGAGGTGTTAGAGAGGCTGCGACAGGCGAGTCTGTATGTAAAATTGAGTAAGTGTGAGTTTGGTAAGAATCAGATTGATTTTTTGGGATATAGAATTAGCGAGAGTGGGGTTGCGATGGATCCGGCCAAGGTGGATGATGTGTTGAGCTGGGAGGCTCCGCAGACTCGTAGGCAATTGCAGGCCTTTCTGGGACTGGCTAATTTTTATCGCACCTTTATAGCGGGATTTTCAGAGATAACTCTTCCGCTTACTGAGTTACTGAAGACTAGGGTAAGGGAGAGTCCAGGAAGATTAAGTCTCCAGGAGCTAGGTTGGAGTGGACGAAGGAATGTCAAGAGGCTTTTGTGAGGTTGAAAGAAGCGTTCTGAATGGGCCATTGTTAATGCATCCAGATGTGGATAAGCCGTTTGTGGTGCAGTGTGACGCTTCTGCTTGGGCGTATGGTGGAGTGTTAATGCAGGAGGATGAGCAGGGTAGGATGAAGCCGTGTGCGTACTTTTCAAGAAGTTTGGAGAGCATGAGAAAAGGTGGCCAGTGTGGGAGAAGGAGGCGTTTGCTGTGCGCAACGCTTTGCAGACATGGAGGCAATTTTTAGAGGGTGCTGCTGTCCCTTTGTTGTGATGACTGACCATCAGAACCTTCAATATTTACGAAATCCCCAGAAGTTGTCTCCCAAGTTGGTGAGATGGGCGCAGTTTTTTGCTCGGTTTAATTTCAGGCTCCAGCATATTAAAGGCAAAGAGAATGTGGTGGCTGATGCATTGTCTCGGTATCCGAGTGTGGGTGAGAATGAAATGCATAAGGCGGAGGAGGTGTTTGCCAGAGAACATTGGGGTCTGGCCGTGCAGACAAGGGCGCAGGCTGCGAATGAGATTAAGAAGGAGGAGGGAATGGTGGATGAATGGAGTTTGGAGTTGCAGAAGGGTTATGTAGGTGATATATGGTTGCAGAGCCATGAGAAGGAGTGCAAGGTGTTGAATGGTTTGTGGATCATGGGAGATAAAGTGTATGTCTCTCAGAGTATGAGAGCCAAGGTGCTGAGGTTGAACCACGATCATAGGTCTGCTGGACATTGGGGAGTCACGAAGACTCTGCTGGCCTTGAAAAGCGGTATTGGTGGCCAGCCATGAGGGCTGAGGTGAAAAGATATGTGGAGTGTTGTGAGGTGTGTGCCAGGAATAAAGTTCCCTCTGCGAAGCCGCAGGGGTTGATTCAGGTGGTAGTTACTCCTGTGAGGCCGTGGACGCATGTCAGCACTGATTTTGTGGGGGAGTTGCCTTTGAGTCGAGGTTATAAGTACATTTGGACGGTACTGGATATGTTTTTGAGAAGCAGGCCCATTTTGTGCCATTGAAGGGGTTGCCTTCTGCGGAACGTTTGGCAGAGTTGTATGTGCAGCATGTGTACCGGTTGCATGGGTGCCCGAACAAGTTTTGAGTGATCGTGGAGTGCAGTTTACGGCGCAGTTTTGGGAGCGGTTTTTGGAGGTGTTGGGAGCTCAGAGGCGTCTTACGACTTCTTATCATCCTTGTTGTAATGGCGGCGTAGAAAGAACGCAGAAGTCGTTAGGGGCTTATCTACGCATTTTTAGTAATAAAGAGCAAACCAATTGGTCTGATCTGTTGCCCTATGCCGAAGTGGCATACAATAGCTCGGTGCATTCATCTACTGGAAAGTCTCCTTTTGAGATAGTCTATGGTCAGGAGGTGGCTCCGTTGCCCCAGCTGTTGGAGTTGGGAGGGGAGGAGAAAGTGGAGTGGAAAATACGAGCCCGGGAGGAATGGAAGGAAGTAGCGGACGCTTTAGGGAAAGCACAGCGTTCATATAAGATGTTTGGTGACCGGAAAAGGCGAGAAGGGGAGGAGTATAAGGAAGGGGATTTAGTGTGGCTGTCCACACAAAATTTGAAATTGGGCTATCCTTCTAAGAAATTGGGTCCGAAGTATATTGGGCCTTTTAGAATTGAGAAAGCTGTGAATAAGGTCTCTTATACCCTTCTGTTGCCTAAGAGTTTAGGGAAGGTTCATCCCACGTTTCATTGTGGTCTTCTAAAGAAGTATGTGGGCCCCTTTCATCCTCCGGATTGAATGATGTTTTGTTTTACAGGGGGAGGACGTGGTGGAGGAGACCGTTATGTCAGGACTGGGAGACTTGAGCTTGAGTGAAGGTCAAGCTCCCAGCCTGGCATGAGATTGCATCGACCTTTGCCCTAGTTCTTGGGTAACCTTGGGCTCCAGTTATATAAGACTGTGCTGAGTCATGTGGAAGTGAGGTAACTTCCACATGTGTGCAAGGCTGCAGGGGGAAGTGATGTAACTCCTCCGAGCCTGGACATTGGACAATTGGACTCCTACTGCTGACTCATGGGGCCATGAGGTCACATCCCTTTGGACTATGGGATATGCTGAATCACCGGATATGGTGCAACCCTACCTGGACATTGCATGGGCGATGGGAGGGGGGGTTGGGGTATATAAGTGGTGTTTTGGTGGCGGGCAGGTGCTTTTGCTTCACATGTGTCGTACCTGCAATAAAATCGTGTTGGACCGTGCTTTCAATCTACGCGTGATCCTTACCGAGTGTTGGAGAGTCGTTACAAATTGCACATAATTCAATCAATGGTTTAATTTTATTTTAATATTGCTTTTGCACTTTATTGTACTTACTTTAACTTGTTAATAGGATATAAGTCGAGATATACAGTAAACCTGCTCCTCCTGATGAAAATTTTCATGTTAAAGGAGTTGTAGCACATAAATGGCCCTAACATGCCAGTCTATGTTTAAGAAGTGCCTTTCAGCTCAATAAAAGTGTGTGAACTTATCACAAGGATCTCAAAATATGACTTTAAACATGTTCAGAAAATTTGACAATGCAAGTAAATTATTAAGTAAAAAGAATAAGAATCTTTTTTTTCTTTTTGTGAAATCTCACAAGCTTTTTTACCCCAAAGATTATAGGAAGACATCAAGAGTGACAGAAAACGGAGCCAGTTTGCTGAGAAAAGCTTTTTCTTGATGTGACATTTGTCTTCTCAAAATAACTTTCTTAAGGAAAACATTTACCATAACAGTTCTCTTCCTGACCTTCTGAACACAATCAAAACACTGACAAGAGCTATACACATCAGTGATAGAATGGAAGGATTGCTGTCAAGGAAGTAAAAAGTATCTTATCCTCTACCAGAAGACAAATATATTGTCACAGATTTCTGTTTCTGGTAACCCTCCCACGATCTTTTTCCTTCTACAGTTCTGAAAAATCATATGTAATCTTTTAAAATACAGTAGAGTGGGTCAGCCTAATATTTGGGGGGTTTGTGTGTTGATCCATGACAGTGCCAAGTTGTTTGTGAGCTGTTTGATTTGGAAGACTAGCTAAGACTTTAGCTAAAATTCAGGTTTTGGTCACACCACACTGTTCGTTCTATCAGGGTTTGAGCGTGCTGCTGTAAATTGAAGCTCTATACAGGATTCTGCTCCCAAAAATCAATTCTAGGAGAAATAAAGCAGCATAATAAGTGGTTCAAAGAGAGCAGAATGTGTGTTTGTGTGTTTGTGTGCCGGGACAGAGCGGGGGAGTGCAATGATCAAGCTGTGCTTTGGAAGTTTCATTTTAAGTGTAGCCTCCATGTATCTTTGGGGAACGGCATATGGCATGTGCTACAGATGGATAGATAATGATACACGTACAGCTGGATGTCTTTGGCATAGGTGGTCCAGCTTGTATCATGCCAGCTGGCTAGCAGGAGCTAGGTCTGGAGAGTGATTTGATTACCCACAGCTGTTGCACAAAGTCAACACAAAGCAGGGAGGGGAAAGGTGGAAGACGCTGCGACAAGAGGAAGCCGGAAGGGGATTGTACACTAATCCTCCTTTCCTCAACAAGGGGTCCGAGACTTCACCCAGCAACAATACATCTCTCTAGATGGGAGCTTTCTTCCTACACCTACGCCTCATTTTGAACGTGACACTGTTAGGATGAAAGTTAAGATGGGATAAATTTGAACAACTTTCTGAAAAAATCCACTGCAGCCAATTCTGAATAATGCATGAACTAAATTTACAATGCTCTGCCTTCTTCACCCTGTGTGTGGTACAAGGAGCACAGCTGGCTTTTGCTTTATGCTGTATACCATCCCTAATTGAAACAAAGCCCAAGTATACACTTCAGCATGCATTCATTCCTTTTCCACTGACCTCTTCCCATTTCTCTATCTAGTTTTTTGTGTGTCTTGTTATCCATTTGCCTGTACCCTCACCATCAATGGCCTATGTTTATGCTAGAAACTCCTTAGGGGAGAAATTGACCTTTTGGTTATGTTACTTTATGGCAGTACTGGTATATTGCAGCTAATGATGTGTTCCTGAGCATTTCTTCATTAATAAAATGTCTGTACCACAGGCAGAAATAACATCAAAAGAATGGGGATATGTTCCTTCAACACACAAGAAGAAGTGCACTTCAATGTGTTTCTGCAGACTTTTTCTTCAAAACTGACAATATACAGATGTGATGTGAAAAAATCCAGGTCAGGTAATCCTTACAGAAGTAAACAAAAACATATTAAACTTTCTAGAGACCACTTGAAAGCTTTTTTCCAACATGAATCTGAGTATAATTTCTTCTTTCACCAGCTATTTTATGATTTCTGTCTACATTGACCATTTAATGCAATTTGAAGCTGTGGTGGACAGACAACAAGCTCTCACAAAAGCAAGCAAAGGAAAGTCCTTAATGCCCACCAGAGCTCTGTGGTTTGTGTAATCACCATCTGGGCTTCAAACTGGTTCCAGGATTTCTGATGCAATCAGTTGCACAGCAGAAACAGTTTCTTCATTGTCGGTGTGAAACTGCATTCAGTGTAGCTTGGGCCTCAGTGGCTAAATGTATGGGTGAGGTAGACTAATCTCTTTTCCCCCTTTCTCTTTGTTGTATCATTCATGTATCCTCAGTGATGAACTCTGACTCCAACCACTGTTCATCTTACCTATTTGTGGGTAGGTTCACATGGCTAGAGTAAGATCGATAAAAGTAGAATGCTATTCTTTCTTATCAAAAACACTTTATCATATTATCTATTGAAGATACACTGCTACAATACAGCACTCAATGTTTCCCTCCTTCACTATCCTTCCAATGTTGATGCTTTTTTATACCCCTTCCAGCTAGACATAAGACAAGGAAGAAAAGATGGGCTTTGTTAAATGGACCTTTGTTAAATTTTAAGAGGTTTTGTGTACTGAGATATAACAGTATATGGCTAATTCCACCTTCATTAGGAGATGGCCAAATTCTTCTTGCTCCAAGATGCATTGCTGATCAGGACTCTCAAGCTGAAGGGACTATCAAGTGTTAAATGAAAGCCTGTTCTAAAAAACCCTGTTAAAAAGTTCAGCTAATTTATTTATTTATTTAGCATCACAGTCAGTGTACAAAGTGATATATAAATGCTAACTTGTCAAAAACATTATATCTGAAAAAGAAGCAGCTGAAAGGCATTTTATAAAACATGAAAAAAGGTAAAATAAAATTAAAACAAAGCAATCTAATACGATACATTTCATTCATAACCTGAATTAGGTAAACCCTTGTGCATGAATGTAGAGCTGTCATTCCCAAAGTGGGTGGTACCGCCCCCTGGTGGGCAGTGGGGCAATCTAGGGGGGCGCTGGAAGCCTCAGGAGAATTTGGGTGGTGCTTAACCCCTGTAAGGGGGTAGTGAACAATTGGACATTTAGGAGGGGTCGTGAGGCCCTCTTCTTTGGCCCCGCCCCTTCGCTTTGACCCCCGCCCCACATGCAGTGCAGTGCGAAGGCCTCTACATCCTCCTCTTCCGACAATGGCGGAGCCTCTCTGCCACCACGGAAGAAAGTGCGGCCTTCCCTGGTGGAGGTGGCAGAGGAGGGAGCAAAAGAGCCTGGAGTTTCCGCAGGGAGAGCAGGCCTTGCTTTTTCGTCCCCTCAGGCCGCAGCTGCCTGTCCCCTCAGAGCCCTCTCTAGCAGTGGCATGGTGAGCAGTGTCAGCATCGCGGCCATGCAGGCCAATGGAGCAGGAGCTGGGCAGCAACAACAACAGCTGCTGTCATTCTCCTCCTCGCCTCCCACGTTTTCCCCTCTGCCACTGCATCTGCTTGTCCGGTTTTAATGGATTTGTTTCAATTGGTTCAGCTCGAGGATGTGGACAAGATCCTTGGGGAAGTGAGGCCTACCACATGCATCCTAGACCCCTGCCCATCCTGGCTGATCAAGGAAGCCAGAGGGGGTTTGGCAGAGTGGGTGAAGGTGGTGGTTAATGCCTCCTTACAGGAGGGCAAAATTCCAGCCAGCTTAAAGCAAGCTGTGCTAAAACCGCTGTTGAAAAAACCATCACTGGATCCCACTCAATTAGTGAACTATCGGCCAGTTTCCAATCTCCCCTATTTGGGCAAAGTCATGGAACGTGTGGTGGCCTTGCAACTCCAGGGATTCTTGGTAGACACTGATTATCTTGATCCGGCACAGTCTGGCTTTAGGCCAGGACATGGTACTGAAACAGCCTTGGTCACCTTGGTAGATGATCTACGCCGGGAACTCGACAGGGGGAGTGTGTCCCTGTTGGTTCTGCTGGACCTCTCAGCGGCTTTCGATACCGTAGACCACGGTATCCTTCTGGGTCGCCTTTGCCGATATGGGGCTTGGGGTACTGCATTGCAGTGGCTCCAATCCTTTCTGGAAGGTCGCACCCAGAAGGTGTTATTGGGTGACACCTGTTCGGCCCGCAACCTTGTCTTGTGGAGTCCCTCAGGGTTCAGTTCTGTCCCCGATGTTATTTAACATCTACATGAAACCGCTGGGAGAGATCATTCGAGTTTTGGAGTAAGGTGTTATCTGTACGCAGATGACGTCCAGATCTGTCACTCCTTCCCACCTGTCACCAAGGAGGCTGTCCAGACTTTAAACCGGTGCTTGGCTGCTGTGTCGGACTGGATGAGGGCTAGCAAATTGAAACTTAATCCAGACAAGACAGAGGTCCTCCTGGTCAGTCGAAAGGCCGAACAGGGCATAGGGCTACAGCCTGTGTTGGAGGGAGTCACACTCCCCCCTGAAGACGCAGGTTCGCAGCTTGGGAGTGATCCTGGATTCATCGCTGAGCCTGGAGCCCCAGGGCTCGGCGGTGGCCAGGGGAGCTTTTGCACAGTTAAGACTCAGGCGCCAGTTGCGCCTCGCACCTTTGGGAAGGGGCGGTAGGCCAAAAGTTTGGGAACCACTGATGTAGAGCAAGGCCATTTCTTCTAACCATTCTAGCTAGCAATTCCTTTTAGTTTACTACATGGAGTTCAATCCTGCTCACTAGACAGACAGTGCTCAGTTAGCTCCCTTCTCTTTATTTCTCTAACGAGTAGTGAGGGGAAAACCCTGGGGAGTGACTTACAATGGATAAAGTCTCTTTTTTTTAAAAAAAAGATCTTTATTCAATTTTCAATAAAAGCAGAATACAGAAAGGAAAAACACATAGATCAATAAAATTGTTATTGAGAAAAGTTGTGTGCATCCTCGTGCCCACATACATATAGAATGGATAAAGCCTCTTGAATATCCTCTCATGTAGCTGTGAGCTTTCCTAGCAGATGCTTGGTTTATGCAGTAAATGTGAGCTGTCATGAAAACAAACTGAACTGCTAATAGAGCTTTCATTTTTGTATTGTTTTATGGTCAGGAATATGGCCCAACCTCGGGTACCAAAATTGGTTGGTTGACATTGGATACTATGTACCTTGACTGCAGTAGGTGCCACAGTTTGTGGTTCTGTTCCATTCAACAAAAAAATATCTTCAGCCAACTCTAGTTGGCACCCATTCTAGTATGGTGTGGGTTGCAAAAACAAGGCCAGGAAGCTTCGTATGGACTGTCACTTTGTAATCTCTATACTGGCATAGACTTCCTTTATTTATCCATCTGCTGAAAACAAAGGAGATGGAGGTGCTGATAGCTTTGTGGGAATTTTGATAGATTCAGTGCAGCTTGGGATAGTTCCTAGACCCTTTCACCACTCTGATCAAGCAGTTCCAGATTTTTCATTAGGCTGTATCCTTACAACAGAAGGAAAAGGCTTTTCCCATGAAAGCATTAAAGTCTAAGATGAATTCCCCCAACAGCTTGGTCATCAAGGCAAAAGCTTTCCTGCATTAAAATGGTGCTGATCTAGGCAGCTGGCACAGTGTGTCAGTTATGAAGTTCCATTAAAGAAGGAGTTGGAGGACATAAACACAGGATAATGACAGAGCTGCATGCGTTTCATTTAAAAGTGCATTTATTCAATTATTTTATTTATTCAAAAGAACACATTTGTGAATTAATTGGGAGAGGAGGTTGCTTGTCTCATTCCTGTCATATACTTTGGAAAAATAATTATGACCTCACCACCATTACTTATGGGTCTTTCTGTGTGGCTTTGTCAGTAAGTAAAAATGGGAATATGTGGGCAACATATCAAAGAAGTGAAAATCAAAATTTTGTGAGTGCTTAAGGCATAAGACAAAGTACTGCTGAGGAAAATATTAACTCCCTTGCTTGCAAAGAGTGATGTAAAGAAGTTGGCAGACTTGATTTTGATCCTGCTATTCAGTCAGTACTAATTTAATTTGAAGGCCCTGGCAGCAAGAATAATCTCTGGTCACAATGAAATTAAGGGCTTACTGGCACAGCTTCAAGTATGAGGTTGATTTTTCACAAAATAATACAGCATAAAGTGGACAAATTCTGATTCATATTCCTTCACATATTTCATGGCAGATGCAAATGGCAAATGCTGCAATTCTGTGCCTACGATTGTATGGAGAATAAAAGCATACTTAAAATGACCTAAATCCAGTTGCTAGTTCCAACAAGAGTCAACAGACTGAATTAATGTCTGACTAGTAAGCAAAACACATGTGTTAAACCTATTGATTCAATGGGTCTGCTCTATTTAGGAATTGAATGTAGACAGACAGAATTTTGTGTTTGTTGCCAATACAAAATTATTTATTTACTTTACTTACTTGCTGTATTTATATTCCGCCCTTCTCACCCTACACAGGACTCAGGGCAGATTATAATGTACATATACATAGCAAACATTCAATACCATAGACACACAACATATACAGACAGACACTCAGAGGCAATTTAACATTCTGGCCACCAGGGGAGCTGTCGCATTCCTTCAAGTATTTTTTTTTCCCTAAATCAAACACTCCAGGCTTTTATTTTTTGCTGGAATGGTCTTTACCCCTAAACCTGAAGGACTCCATCTCTCGGGATTCTTTTGGGGTCAGAACTGTTGATATTGGATACACACCATGTGTGTAGCTATTCTGCACAGCTTTAGCAGTTTCCTGTTTAAGAAAGCTATTTCCTTGAACTCCAGCACTAGAAGTCTCCAACAAAGAATTCTACTTATTTCCCCAACTACAAATCCCAAGAACTAAAGGATGGTGCCATCACAGTTATAACTGTTCAGTGTAGTAGACACTCTCTGCCTCATCTCCAACCTTCCAGCTCTTCTACAGCTGTTTGAACTTTTGAAAGTAATAAACAATGGATCACAGGGTTCAGGTGAAGGCATGTTCCTAATCTGTTTTAACTATTTATATATTTTAATATGTTGCTGTTCACCATATCACATAAAAATGTTTTCCTTATTCATGAAGCTCACCTGCCTATAAGAAGCTTTAGTGTCAAAGAACAAAATTCTCCACATAAGTGTTTGTCTCCTGTGGAGTTTATGCATATGCATTTTGTTTAGTTTAGTTTTTTGTTTGCTTCCAAGTTG